>JAXIVJ010001348.1:137500-141516 GCA_036785665.1 Chirona hameri | reverse complement strand
ATTTTCGATATGTTTATTTGTAAAGGTTTGCTGTGTGGTTTTTGATGAGTTGAAGGTAATCGCCCATTTGTCCCCAAATTGTTTTATTTTGTCCAGGTCTCTTTGAAGAGACATCTCTGCTTCTGCAGAGTTATGGACATGGGGCTTAAATAAAATTGTGTCGTCAGCAAATACAAACAGCTCATTTTCGGTTGATCCATCTAAGTCATTCAAGTAAATTAATGCCAACAGGGGACCTAATACTGCGCCCTGAGGGCATCCCGCATAAATAGTTTGTATTTTTGAAATATAATTATTGATGACTACGCTGTGTGTTCTGTTGTACAAATATGATTCTAACCAACGTAATAAGGTCCCTTTTAAACCACATTGTTGTTCGCACTTCGCCAAAAAGCCCTTTATGCCAAATCTTGTCAAAATACCGAGAAATATCCAGATATACTATCGAAAAATCCATGTTTTTGTCGAGAGACCAATGCAACGAGTGGATTTAAATAAATAAACTGTGTATGAGTTCCATGGTGGTGCCGATAACCACTCTGTCGATCTGTTATGAGGCTATCAGAAACAAGATGTTCATATATTCTATTAAATACAACTTTTTCAAAGATTTTTGAAACACTGGGCAAGAGGCTAATTGGTCTATAGGATTTAACATCTGATGCCAGAGCCTTTATTTTTGTATATTGCTATTATATTGGCATATTTCCAAGCTGACGGATATTTCCCCTCAGCTAGTGACTTATTGAATAGCTTTGTAAGTGGTTCTTTTAGGACAATGGCAATCATTTTTAGCATTTTGTTTGGGATACCATCAGGCCCACAAGATTTGTTCACGTTTAGCGCTTTGAGCTGTGTGAATACCTCATCCTCTGTGATTGTAATATCTTGTATGGTAGGTATCTCTCTATCAGGTACACAAAAAGTAGCTTCTTGCTCTGGTAATATGTCTTTTGATTGACCTGCAAAGTAATCGTTAAGTAGATTTGCCTTATCTACATTATCTTCATATATTTCGTCACTAGCATCAATCAATGGAGGAAGAAATGAAGTACGCTCTCGTCCTATCATTCCTTTAAGGATCTGATGCTATTTCCGGGGATTTTGTTTGTTTTCAATAAGTTTTTGTACCTGATGATTGATGTTTACTTTTTAGTTTACGGTTCATGTCTGTCACCAAATTTCTTTGCACTTTCCAGTGGTCCCAGTCTCTTTCCTCATTTGAGACCTTAGCAATCTGGAAAAGCTTATTTCGCTTTCTTATTTCAGTTTTGAGCAGCTTTTTAACCCAAGGCTTATCTTTGCCCCTTACACATATATTTATTATAGGTATACAATGTGATGCTGCGTCTAATATAAATTCCGTAAGTGATTTTACCGCGTCATCTATTTCCATATTCAATATCTCGTCCTAATCTTTGTGTTCAAATATGTGTATAAATGCATCAATATTCATTTTACGGTAATTCCATATTCTCTTTATAGATGGCTTATTGTATGTTGTTGTATATTTAAGGCTTGCATAAGTTGAGATGTGATCTATGTGAGAAAAGGGTGACAAGAGTCCATACTCGGCTATGTTTTGTTGGTCGGACACTAGTATTAAGTCTCGCAGATTTGCTGTTGTTTGTGTTTTTCGTGTTGGTTCACAAATCAGTTGTTTTAAAGTTGAGACCATGCATAGCGTCCTGAAAAAGGATATCAATGTTTGTGACACCACTATGTGTGATGTATTCAGGTTTGAGGTATATATTTCCTAAATTGAAGTCCCCTAAGATCATAATTAGTGTTGGCAGATATGTTTGAGCTTGAATTACACCATCTGACAGTTTGTCTAAGAGTTCTTTAAATCAACGCTACTTTGGTTGGGAGGGAAGTATACACAACATATCATAAGTGTTTCCTTTTTACTCTTATTTTAACCCATACCCACTCAACATCTTCTAATTCCAACTTGCGTATTCTAGTGCTTGCTATATTTTTTCTAGTGAAAATAGCAACACCTCCTCCTCGGCGAGTTCTGTGCTTGGTGAATGGTGGACTAAATGCTGACATTGTATATAATGATTGGCTTACTGTTGCGTCTAGTTTGGTTTCTGTTGTGCACATGACGTGAATATGATTGCTATTTGCAAATTGCTCTAATTCATCTAGCCTATTTGGAGCTGTAATACTATTAATGTTAACATGTGCAACATTCAAACTGTTTTGGAAGGAAAAATGAGATGTACTGGATGAAGGAAACAAGCAGTTACGCACATGATTATTTTCTCTAGCTACATTAATTGTTGATGCTGCTGATCTGGCTGTACTAGGTGATAGCGACTGTGCTGCATCGACAACCGCTGTGCTTCTGCTACCACAATTGTCTATCGTGCTTTGTTTAGCCCCATATGCTGAAAATTTGTGTTGACTAGTTATGGTACTGTCTAATATATGTTGCCTAACTTCTATGCTAAACAATTCCCTACCGATTCTATGATCATCTTTAGGGCCTGCGCAGCCCAGCTCTGTTATAGTGAACCGCATCCCTGAAGTCTCGCAGTATGGAAATAGGTTGTTAGGGTAATGGTTTAGTTATGCATAGGTATAGCTGATATAGGGAAAACTGCTGTAAATATAATGGCCTATGCAGACGACCTTGTATTATTGTCTCCCACGAGAGTTGGCCTTCAGCAGCTTGTACATTTATGTGAATCTTTTGCTATTAAGCGAGATATTGTTTTCAATGTGAAGAAAACTGTTTGCATGTATTTTCATCCGCAACGTCCTTACTCTCCCACCCATCTCATTAACTCGAGTGTACCCTGCATTCTGTTGAATGGCACCAACTCGCCTGGGTCAAGGATTTAAATATCTGGGCCATGTAGTGCGCTGTGACATGAGGGATGTTGCTGACATGAGACGAGCGAAGCGTTCCATGTATTATAGTGTAAATATGCTGTGTGCGAAATTAGGATATGCTGATAGACCAGTACTCCTGCAACTTTTTAGAGCTCACTGTATGCATATGTATGGCTGCGAGCTCTGGAATGCTGCAGGAGAGAAACGAGCTTTTAGACATTTATGTGTGGCATATCATTCTTGTATAAAGAAATTGCTTCAGTTACCTCGTTGGGTAAGAAATCATGAATTATGCCATGATGTAAATATGCTGCCCTGTCACATGCTGTAGCCTATTTCACAAAGCAAAAAAGTTTGTAATTACAAAGAATTTCTTTGTAATTACAAATAATTTGTACACATGTTTGTAGTTTGGATTTCACAAAACCCCAGGGCAGTAAATCTCAATTTACTATTTACAAACTACTTTACAAAGATATTGTTTGTAAAAATGTTTGCAATTGCACATGTTCTATTTCTCAAAGGTTGACGGAAGTGAGGAAATGTTTGCAATTACAAACATGTAATTCCAGTGGGTCAGGGGTTCTGAATTTCAGTAACTGCATTGGCAGTTGACATTGTTTGACTGTTCAGGTTATATTCTTGGTGAGGTTGTTACGTTGCCGAGGTTGTTAGGGTAATGGTTTAGTTATACATAGGTATAGCTTCCCGAAAAAGTTATATCCCGAGAGATTCGAACAGGGATCTCCAGCTTTGAAGTCCCAGTGCATCTTACCGATTGCGCTGTGAGGGGCGCCTCCGCGCGGAGAAACCGCATGGCGATAGAATTGCAGCGGTCAACGATGTCTTGTGCAATGTGCAGTGAACCTTCACTCTTTACGACGTAGGAAATCGGCCTAGGTTAGGTGTAAAAAAATGGTCGAGAAATTCAACGATCTTTCTTTTAAGAGTAGTTCTGTTGCTATGCTCCGCCACCTGGTGAATGGTCAAATTCTGTTTACTCTAACTGCTTACCAAGATGTATTTTACGATCAGAGTTTGCATTCCGATGAAATGTTAATTAAAAGATTATTCCCCCTATAACTAATTTTATATTGAATAAAAAAATAAACCACAATGTAAATATTTGTTAAATTAATTAGTTAACAATCAAATTATTTGTCATTAGCATC
>JAXIVJ010001348.1:102500-135000 GCA_036785665.1 Chirona hameri | reverse complement strand
AGATATATAGATATATAGATATATAGATATATAGATATATAGATATATAGATATATAGATATATAGATATATAGATATATAGATATAAGATATATAGATATATAGATATATAGATAATAGATATATAGATATATAGATATATAGATATATAGATATATAGATATATAGATATAATAGATATATAGATATATAGATATATAGATATAGATATATAGATATATAGATATATAGATATATAGATATATAGATATATAGATATATAGATATATAGATATATAGATATATAGATATATAGATATATAGATATATAGATATATAGATATATAGATATATAGATATATAGATATATAGATATATAGATATATAGATATATAGATATATAGATACATAGATACATAGATACATAGATTACATAGATATAAGATATAGATATAGAGATATAGAGATATAGAGATATAGAGATATAGATATATAGATATATAGATATATAGATATATAGATATATAGATATATAGATATATAGATATATAGATATATAGATATATAGATATATAGATATATAGATATATAGATATATAGAGATATATAGATATATAGATATATAGATATATAGATATATAGATATATAGATATATAGATATATAGATATATAGATATATAGATATATAGATATATAGATAATAGTAGTATAGAATAGATATATAGATATATAGATATATAGATATATAGATATATAGATATAGAGATATAGAGTATAGAGATATAGAGATATAGATAGAGATTTAGAGATATAGAGATATAGAGATATAGAGATATAGAGATATAGAGATATTAGAGATATAGAGATATAGAGATATAGAGATATAGAGATATAGAGATATAGAGATATAGAGATATAGAGATATAGAGATATAGAGATATAGAGATATAGAGATATAGAGATATAGAGATATAGAGATATAGAGATATAGAGATATAGAGATATAGAGATATAGAGATATAGAGATATAGAGATATAGAGGATATAGAGATATAGAGATATAGAGATATAGAGATATAGAGATATAGAGATATAGAGATATAGAGATATAGAGATATAGAGATATAGAGATATAGAGATATAGAGATATAGAGATATAGAGATATAGAGATATAGAGATATAGAGATATAGAGATATAGAGATATAGAGATATAGAGATATAGAGATATAGAGATATAGAGATATAGAGATATAGAGATATAGAGATATAGAGATATAGAGATATAGAGATATAGAGATATAGAGATATAGAGATATAGAGATATAGAGATATAGAGATATAGAGATATAGAGATATAGAGATATAGAGATATAGAGATATAGAGATATAGAGATATAGAGATATAGAGATATAGAGATATAGAGATATAGAGATATAGAGATATAGAGATATAGAGATATAGAGATATAGAGATATAGAGATATAGAGATATAGAGATATAGAGATATAGAGACTATAGAGATATGAGATATAGAGATATAGAGATATAGAGATATAGAGATATAGAGATATAGAGATATAGAGATAGTAGAGATATAGAGATATAGAGATATAGAGATATAGAGATATAGAGATATAGAGATATAGAGATATAGAGATATAGAGATATAGAGATTAGAGATATAGAGATATAGAGATATAGAGATATAGAGATATAGAGATATAGAGATATAGAGATATAGAGATATAGAGATATAGAGATATAGAGATATAGAGATATAGAGATATAGAGATATAGAGATATAGAGATATAGAGATATAGAGATATAGAGATATAGAGATATAGAGATATAGAGATATAGAGATATAGAGATATAGAGATATAGAGATATAGAGATATAGAGATATAGAGATATAGAGATATAGAGATATAGAGATATAGAGATATAGAGATATAGAGATATAGAGATATAGAGATATAGAGATATAGAGATATAGAGATATAGAGATATAGAGATATAGAGATATAGAGATATAGAGATATAGAGATATAGAGATATAGAGATATAGAGATATAGAGATATAGAGATATAGAGATATAGAGATATAGAGATATAGAGATATAGAGATATAGAGATATAGAGATATAGAGATATAGAGATATAGAGATATAGAGATATAGAGATATAGAGATATAGAGATATAGAGATATAGAGATATAGAGATATAGAGATATAGAGATATAGAGATATAGAGATATAGAGATATAGAGATATAGAGATATAGAGATATAGAGATATAGAGATATAGAGATATAGAGATATAGAGATATAGAGATATAGAGATATAGAGATATAGAGATATAGAGATATAGAGATATAGAGATATAGAGATATAGAGATATAGAGATATAGAGATATAGAGATATAGAGATATAGAGATATAGAGATATAGAGATATAGAGATATAGAGATATAGAGATATAGAGATATAGAGATATAGAGATATAGAGATATAGAGATATAGAGATATAGAGATATAGAGATATAGAGATATAGAGATATAGAGATATAGAGATATAGAGATATAGAGATATAGAGATATAGAGATATAGAGATATAGAGATATAGAGATATAGAGATATAGAGATATAGAGATATAGAGATATAGAGATATAGAGATATAGAGATATAGAGATATAGAGATATAGAGATATAGAGATATAGAGATATAGAGATATAGAGATATAGAGATATAGAGATATAGAGATATAGAGATATAGAGATATAGAGATATAGAGATATAGAGATATAGAGATATAGAGATATAGAGATATAGAGATATAGAGATATAGAGATATAGAGATATAGAGATATAGAGATATAGAGATATAGAGATATAGAGATATAGAGATATAGAGATATAGAGATATAGAGATATAGAGATATAGAGATATAGAGATATAGAGATATAGAGATATAGAGATATAGAGATATAGAGATATAGAGATATAGAGATATAGAGATATAGAGATATAGAGATATAGAGATATAGAGATATAGAGATATAGAGATATAGAGATATAGAGATATAGAGATATAGAGATATAGAGATATAGAGATATAGAGATATAGAGATATAGAGATATAGAGATATAGAGATATAGAGATATAGAGATATAGAGATATAGAGATATAGAGATATAGAGATATAGAGATATAGAGATATAGAGATATAGAGATATAGAGATATAGAGATATAGAGATATAGAGATATAGAGATATAGAGATATAGAGATATAGAGATATAGAGATATAGAGATATAGAGATATAGAGATACAGAGATACAGAGATATAGAGATATAGAGATATAGAGATATAGAGATATAGAGATATAGAGATATAGAGATATAGAGATATAGAGATATAGAGATATAGAGATATAGAGATATAGAGATATAGAGATATAGAGATATAGAGATATAGAGATATAGAGATATAGAGATATAGAGATATAGAGATATAGAGATATAGAGATATAGAGATATAGAGATATAGAGATATAGAGATATAGAGATATAGAGATATAGAGACATAGATATAGATATAGATATACATATATATATATATATATATATATATATATATATATATATATATATATATATATATATATATATATATATATATATATATATATATATATATATATATATATATATATATATATATATATATATATATATATATATATATATATATATATATATATATATATATATATATATATATATATATATATATATATATATATATATATATATATATATATACATATACATATAGCATTTATGATACAGAAAAGCAAACACATAGGTGGACGCGTTTCGTCATTAAATACTTTATCAGCACCATATGCACAAGATGAAATAATGTACAAACGCAAGAAAAGCAATACATCACAGTTTCAATCTATTCTAATTATTATTTGAATGTTCTAGAAAAATGTGATATGTTAAGTCAGGCACCTCCTTCATGACCTATTGTCTTGTTTTAAATTCATGTAGCTTTTATTAACACAACCTAATATAATAACATGTAGCAAATAATGCCACAATTAAGTTCTAACGCAAATAATAATACGTCAAACATTGCTTATTGATTAAACCCTTTGATGTCTTTGATACTGAATACTGCCGTTGATTTTTCCCATTTTATAAACCCGGCCCTAGTATTAATCGTGTCGTTCGTTGCAATGTATGCTGCTTCTTTAGACTTACAGGAAGCCAAAATTCCCGCCCCAGCCCAATTTGGTAGATGATTAGTTTTCTCAGCATGGACTACAAATTCACTATATTAAATATGGTGTCGAAGGTCTCTTTTGTGCTCTTTAAGTCTCGTCTCTATTCCCCTACCAGTTTCACCTATATATGATTTGCTACACATCGAACTTTGTAAACGACGCTGATGTCGTTATGCTGGGATGTTTTCTTTTGAATTAGCATCTCTCCTAGTTTTCTGCCAGACGTCAGTGCTACTTTAATACCCGTCGTTTCGAGGTGATTCACAATTGTTACGGCTATTTTGGAGTTAGGTATGGACATTATCGAACATCCTTCTTTCGGGTCTTTGCCATCTTTGATTTGTTCCGAATAATCGTAGCTTTCTTTTTTATATTAAGAAGTAGTCCTTTTGAGTATTTAAGCTTCATGAAAGATGATATGATAAGCTGAATTTACTCATCGATATATTCTTTGCTACATATGCGGAGAGCTCTAAGAAAGAACCCTAAAACTACCACACGTTTTACCCTATCGCGGTGTCCAGAGAAGAAGTGCACGTAATCTTCTCTGTTTGTAGGTTTCCGGTATACTTTGCATTTGACGTGATTTCCTGTTCGCACAATTTCTGTGTCAAGGTATGGAATAGCGCTATGTTCTTCATGTTCTATTGTTAACTGGATTTTAGGATCTACTAAGCTAAGTTCGTGAAACTTTTCCTTCAAATCCATAGTTTGTGGTGCTACTACAAGAATATCATCAACATACCGCACCCAGAGTACATTTACTCCCATTATCTTCTAATAATTGTTTTTTTAGCCATTCCATGTACAAACATGAAGCGACCGGGCTCAGTGGAGATCCCATGGCAAGACCGCTATGTTGAATATACTCATCGGAATTGAACGTGAAGCCTCCGAAGTTCATGCACATTGATAACAATTTTAAATAGTCTTGCTTTGCGAGCGGTAGCTGGCGAGGATCGATACCGTCCACTACGCTTTTGATTGCTTTCAATGCACCTCCCACCGAAAGATTTATAAATAGTGACTTGACATCGACGCTATCTGTATCTGTAAAATCGACGTTTTGGAGTCTTTCCATCAGATCGTCGCTGTTGCGTATGTGGGCATCACTGACGGCACCTAGGGTACTTGATAGAGGTCTTGCTAATACTTTTGCAAGTCGATGGGGGCCGCTGCCGATTCCTGACGTGATAGGACGCATCGGGATATTTGTTTTATGTAGTTTTGGGAGTCCTCGCATTCGTGGGGAGGCCGACGCCTCTTCTTGTAGATGAAGAAGTTACCCTTCTCAGACATTTTCAACACTTTTCTTGCCTCTTGATTGAATTTCTTGCTAGTCTTCTCAATGAAACCAGAAGGTTTATTCGCATAAGTATCTTTGTCCTTGAGCAAATAATTCATTTTACTTACATAATCAACCTTATCAATGATAACTACTGTAGCGTTGGGGAATGACAGAGGGGTCATAGGGGTAGAGAGAGTGGGAGGGTATGATAGGGAACAAGGAGCTGGGCCGGGTTCCGCTCCACTCTGGCGTGTGGAGGGAGGGGTACGTTGTAGAGTGGGATAGCAGTGGAGGGATACATTGTAGGGTGAGGGGAATGGAGAAGAAGGTAGAAGGAGAGAGGGGTTTAGAGAGAAAGAAGAGAAATGGGAGACGAAGAGTGCATCCACTCCACCAGCTGGCATGGGAACTGGTGATCCCTCTGGCTGTCCTGGGAAACGCTGATCCCTCTTGTCCTCTTCGTCAGCTCGACCTTCGGTGACCTGCCGTGACCTGCAGTGACCTACAGTGCTCTGCAGTGGCCTGCAGTGACCTGTCATGACCTGCAGTGACCTGCAGTGACCTGCAGTGACATGCAGTGACCTGCAGTGACTTGCAGTGACCTGCAGTGACCTGTCCGGCTCGTAGGTCTGCTAGAAGTGATGAAAGATGTAGAAACTGATGTAGAGATGTAGGTGTAGCATATCGTAGATGTAGAGACAGATGTCTTGATGTAGGTATAGCGTAGCGTAGCAAGATCCCCTTCCGCGTACAAAACATCTGATGGTGGTAGATGCTTTTAAATTTTGAGAGACTGATCATCCTGGTCCATCGTATAGGCTGGTTCACCGACATGCCATTTCACTGCTCGAGGACGGGAGGCAGGGTCTCGCCCATGAGGGTGAGGACGATACAACGGGAAGGTGTAGGATTAGCGTCGGGTGTGACGCCCTGGTGACCATTGCTAACCTTCGTGATTAAGATCTTTCTTTAAAATCTTCAGTCGATTCGTAAGTTAGGTCATCCGTCCAGTTATCCCTCCCCATTTAACACCTGCTTAACTCCAAAACCTAATCGCCCACTTGTCGTATGCCAGCGTTGCTACGTTTTACTTACCTTCGAGTAATGATCCGTCAGGCTGTCCTGACTGAGTTTGCACCACTCCTACTGGGTCTTAACCTAAGAATTATCCTTCGTCATCCTCACTGCCACTCTCTCAGCTACAGACATTCCGCTTTCATACGCCCCATAGTGATTTGTGCACCCCCAAAATTCCCTCCCAGTAGTGTCGGATGCCAGCTGGATGAGTGACTCCTAGGTAGGATAAATGTCCTCATCAATACGAAATCCTAGTAGCGCTCCGCTGAACGACAGCATTGCTGCGTGGGCCGCCCAGAATATATGTATTCAATGTAATCCGTCCGGTTCCTACATTAGAAGGGAGCTAGTTTATCCATAGGACTTATATGAAACACCGACTACGCTTTACTGCCCGTCTTATCCTCTCTGTCCGGGAGAGGCTCCTATACCTACTGTCCGGGCCTCCGACCTGGGCTCCGCCGGACCTGGGTCCTCTATCCGGGCCCACCACCTTACCTTGGGCTCCGCCGGACCTCTGACCTCCATCCGGGCCACGACCTGGCTCCGCCGGACCAACTTCTAAGTTAACATCGACCGGCAACGACGGCGAGCTACGCAGATGTCCTTGCCTATATACCGACTGCGGGCGCCCGGGAATCTCTAGAGGAGATCTTCCCGTCTAACCTAGTGACTTCTGAGGCACGTCCGGCCTCCTCCTCCCTCTTATCCTTCCTCCCTCGCCCTCCTTTTTCTGCGCCAACCTATCATCCTCTGACATTTGGCACCCGCAGTCTCGGACTTACTAATTGTAACCTCCCTGTGATATGCGGCCAGCCGCTATCACTCGGTCTGGGCATAATTTTCCACGAGCACTTTCATTCACATGTTTCGCCACGCTGATAGATTTTCGATACAAGGATCGGGCACACAAGCCGTCATGCCTCTCCTCCAAGCTCCGATACTATTTAATCTCTGTCCTGTCCTGTCCTGACCCACTGTTGCAGGGATCACACCTCTCTGTCCTGTCCTGTCCCACTGTTGCAGGGATCACACCTCCCTGTCCTGTCCTGACCTACTGTTGCAGGGATCACACCTCCCTGTCCTGTCCCACTGTTGCAGGAATCACACCTCCCTGTCCTGTCCTACCCACTGTTGCAGGGATCACACCTCCCTGTCCTGTCCCACCGTTGCAGGGATCACACCTCCCTGTCCCACTATTGCAGGGATCAAACCTCCCAGCACTGTCATGACCCATTGTTGCAGGGATCAAACCTCCCAGCACTGTCCTGACCCATTGTTGCAGGGATCAAACCTCCCAGCACTGTCCTGACCCATTGTTGCAGGGATCACACCTCCCTGGCCTGTCCTGACCCATTGTTGCAGGGATCACACCTCCCTGTCCTGTCCTGTCCCACTGTTGCAGGGATCAAACCTCCCAGCACTGTCCTGACCCATTGTTGCAGGGATCACACCTCTCTGGCCTGTTCTGACCCATTGTTGCAGGGATCACACCTCCCTGGCCTGTCCTGACCCATTGTTGCAGGGATCACACCTCCCTGGCCTGTCCTGTCCCACTGTTGCAGGGATCAAACCTCCCAGCACTGTCCTGACCCATTGTTGCAGGGATCAAACCTCCCAGCACTGTCCTGACCCATTGTTGCAGGGATCACACCTCCCTGGCCTGTCCTGACCCATTGTTGCAGGGATCACACCTCCCTGGCCTGTCCTGACCACTGTTGAACAGGTCCACTGTTGTTGAACAGGTCCCTGGCTTGTCCTGACCACTGTTGTGCAGGAATGACACCTCCCTGTCCTGTCCATGTCCTTCTAGCTATCCTATTACGAAATTAATATCAGCGACGTTTCTCCAACTATGACTGAGTACTAACCGCTTTACCAGTTCTCTATCGGGGACGTAAATTATATGACCCTTAGGTAATTTCCTACATGGGAAACGTTGTCCAAAAAGAATCGCAACCAGAGATAACGTGCATATATCACAAATGACCCATTTCAATAAGCATCAGCTAGTAATCTCCTAAATATCACTTTTAAACTTCAATATAATCGGCAGTGTACCATCGTCAGAATAGATTCAAATAATTTAACGCTGTTCATAGTTGGCTAATAATAAGGCTTAAGTTACCACTTGGACTGTCAATATACAGGACATCTAACATTACAGTTGTACCATGACGTTAACAAAGGGAAGGCGTCGGCTGTAATGTCGTAAATCGCGAGCTGCTGGCTGAAGGTGTACTACCTGCCAAGCTAGAATGACGAGTCTCTACCCAACCTCACTAATACTTTGTCTGGTAGTTGGGTTACCTGGCGTTTTAACCGTTCAGCGAAAGTTACCATCCCGTGATTCGAAATCGTCCACAACTCTGATACATAACGTTAAATTTACTGAAGCGGAAACGTACTTAATCATTAAACTCTGGCTTCTGGCTAAGTATTGCGAGCAAGACGAGAACGAATTAATCGAACCATTCAAACAACAATCGAAACATATCCGACTTATCTGCGGCTATACTGGCTTAATTCCTGCCTTACCTCATGCTGTCGGGGAACCGCATCGCTGTGTACATTTCCTTCCTTCAACGACCCTTTCGACTCCATCATGTCTCCTTTCCCACGTAAAATGTTACACAAATTTACATTGTTTATTTTAACTCAGCAACTAAACAAACGGTAACGCAGTAAATAATCGTTTTTGGTACGTCCCAATCAATTTACATGTTCAACCAATGATTCCTGTGAATCTCCGCCTAATATCACCAAAACCAGCGCAGAACCGAATAATTGACTCGCTCAATCTCTAGTTTAGAATACTAACTAAACCGCTCGTATTTACATGCGCCAATGCGCTAGGGCTTACGCCATGACCTCCTGCAACGCAGCGTGCTGGATTTCGAAGTACTACGGTCGCCTGGCATCACACCTCTAGTACAGCATCGGCTACACATACATTTTGCCTGCCTTCCTAGGTCAAAAGTAGCGAGTCTGGACAGATGACCCAAATTACGTAAAATATCCCACTTAGTCCCTTATTGTTTAAATTTTGTAGTCACCGGACCTGGGCAGAATTTCGGGTAGGATCGGAGAGGATGAGCAGCTTCGTGACTTACTGTGATCTGCCGCCGTCGGCTCAGTTCTTGCCGTCTTCCTCTCTCTGCGGCTGTCACCTCTGCTGTCTGCTGTCTTGTCTCCGCTGTCAACCCTGCCACGGCGGACGGCTGCCGCCGCCGCGCCGCGGGCAGCGCGCGTGCTGGGGTCCCGAAGTCGACTCCTCCGCTGCTGTCCGCTGCTCTCCGCTCTGTGCGACGTTGCCTCTTTTTATACTCCAACCCGGCGGTGTCTTGCTCTGGGTGTGGCACACCCCCGTCTTCTGATTGGCCGATTCTTGCCGTCGACAATTTTGCATTTCTAGTGTATAGAGCTTCTTCAAACTTCTTAATGACCTTTCTTACTTAATTTTGTTCATAATATAATTGCTTCAAGTAGTGCATATTTCTTCCACTTTCTTGTTTGCTTGCTACCTGTAGTTACTAATGTAGTTACTGATGGCCTCTGGACTTACCGTGCCTGGGTTGCGTCTGCAGTTCAGCGGGCGGGAGGTGCATCCGACGTGCGGCGCACGTGCACTGCCGGCTGGATTCCTGTTCTCGAGCCGGCGGCGCGGGGTTGGGCTGGGGGAGTTGTGTGGCGGCCGCGGGCGGGGAAGGTTGTGTTCGAGAATACAGATAATTGACATAGTTCGCGGTATCTGACAAGTACAAGCTATTTCGGCATTATGGCAGGACTCGATGTCAAGTTGATACCCGAATTTGATGGATCAGACGGGGCAAATGTCGTGGAATGGATCGAGAAACTGGAGATGGTCTGCACGCTTTCTCGGCGTGACGAAGAGCAGGCGGAGACGCGACAGGAAGTCGTCATACCGTTGAGACTGAAGGGAGGCGCGCTGTCAGTATACCGGCAGTTGCCAGCAGCGGATAAGAAGGATCCAGAGAAGATAAAAGGTGCGTTGAAGAGGGCCTTTGCGTTCGATAAGTTCACGGCTTATGAACGTTTCATGGATCGTAAGCTCGAGGCGGGGGAATCGGTAGATGTTTTCCTCGCGGAGCTCCAGCAGCTCGCGTCCCTGTTCGGGGGGCTCAGCGAAGGTGGTCTCTGCTGTGCGTTCGTGGCGGGGCTACCGGGAGCTGTGAAGCAGGTGTTGAAGGCGGGAGCGCAAGTAGATTCGCTTTCCCTGAACGACCTCACGGACCGGGCCCGCGCCGTGTTACGCGAAGAGTCAGACGCGGCCGCCATGTTGGCTGGCGCGAGGCGGCCAGTGGCGCTGTTTTACCTGCGGGGAGTTCACACACATCGCCCGCGAGTGCCCACGTGACCGACGCTTCGGAGGCCGGCAGTGGCGGCCGGCTGCAGATGGCGGCTCGCGCCCGTCCCCGGCACGCGGAGGTGATCCACCCGCCCTTCAGTGCTACCGTTGTCGGGCATGGGGACATATCGCCGCCCGCTGCCCAAACGGGGAGCGAGAGGAGGCACCTGCGCCGGCCTCCTCTCGGGGCTGAGGGATCTTACTGGCGCGGTACCGGTGAGAGAGTTGGACATCGACGGAGCACGGTGTGCCGTGCTGATTGACTCTGGGTGCACGCGGACGCTGGTGCACGGGTCAGTGTGCCGTCGGTGGCGGAGGCGAACAGTGCACGTGGTGACTGTAAGCGGCCAGCAGCTTGAGTGTGCGGGCACTGGGGACGTTCAGCTCGCTGTGCCAGGCTGCCGGGCAGTGGTGGTGAGCGCCCTGGTGGTCAGAGAAAAACCCCTCGGGTTTGGCGTGATAATGGGGATGGACGCTGTCCAGGCTCTAGGGGGAGTGACTGTCCGCTCGCCCTCTGACGTGCAGTTTGTCTACGAGGAAGCGAGTACGGCGTGTGTTGCCGCTGCCGATGAGCCGCAGCCGACGGGAGAACTGAAAGTCGAGAAGGAGGACTTCTGCGTGACATTTGACCCGACCCAGCGGCGCTGGGTAGTGTCATGGAAGTGGACCGGGGGCAGCCCGCCGAGTGAGCTGTTCAGCACGGTGGACGAGTACTCGGTGCCGGCGGAGGCGCGCGCCGAGTACGAAGCGGAACTGGACAACTGGATCAAGGATGGCTGGCTGCGAGAGTACGATGAGAGACAGCTGGGTCCGCCCAAGGGATCGATACCGTTGATGGCGGTAGTGCAGAGGACGAAAGTGCGGCCGGTCTTGGATTTTAGATCCTTGAATCGCCATGTGACGGCCTTCACGGCCGACGCGGACGTTTGCGCAGAGCGGTTGCGCAGGTGGCGACAGATGGGGGCTGACGTGGCGCTGCTGGACTTGAAGAAGGCGTTTCTGCAGGTCCACGTAGAGGAGGCTCTCTGGCCGTACCAGACCGTCTGGTTCAGGGGAAAAAGGTTCGCGCTGACTCGGCTCGGCTTCGGACTAAACGTTGCGCCGTCAGTCATGCAGACGGTGCTGGACACGGCCGTGGCACAGGACTCGCGCGTCGCGGCAGCTGTCTCGACGTACGTCGATGACATCCTGGTGGACGAGGCCAAGATGTCTGCCTCTGAAGTGGCCGAGCATCTCCGAGCCTACGGGCTCGAGAGCAAAACCCCGGAGCGAGCAAAGGACGGCGCTCGCATCCTCGGACTGAGGGTCTGGGGGGAGCCGACTGGAGACCTGAGATGGGGCAGAGACAATCAGATCAAGGACGTGACGAAACCCTTGACGAAGCGAAAGGTGTTCTCCATCTGCGGGCAGCTGACCAGCCACCATCCGGTGTGCGGCTGGCTCCGCCCGGCTGCCTCGTTCGTCAAGCGGTTGGTCAATGAAGTGACGAACGGCTGGGACGATCCCGTCGAGGAGGAGAACGTGCCGCGGCTGGTTGAGGAGCTGATAGCCAGAGTGAAGGCCAACGACCCAGCTAAGGGCCGATGGGACGTGAGTGGCGATGCAGTGATTGTGTGGACTGACGCCAGCTCGCTGGCTTCGGGCGTTGTCGTGGAGCTGCCAGATGGCGGTGTCGTCGAGGACGCGTGCTGGCTGCGCAGTGACGTGTCGGCGCACATCAATATGGCCGAGCTAGACGCGGCCATCCGTGGTGTAAACTTGGCTGTGGCCTGGGGCATGCGCGTCATTGAGCTGCGGACGGACTCGGCGACCGTGCACCGCTGGGTGGATGATGCTCTGACTGGCCGTGCTCGCCTCCGCACCAAAGCGCATGGCGAGATGCTCATCAGACGCCGTGTTGAGATCATCCGCCAGCTGGCCAGCGAGCTCGGACTTGACCTGTCGGTGGTGCTGGTCCGATCGGCGGAGAACCGCGCTGATGTTCTAACGCGTGTGCCTCGAGCGTGGCTCAGACAGGCTGAGCGTGTGCGAGTGCGTGACGGCTCGACGGTGAACATTCAGCCGGCTGTCCGTGCTGCGTCTGTGGCCGAGCGAGACGCGGGTGCAACGGCTGCGACCGAGCGAGGCGTCGGTGCGAGTGCGGCGTCTGTGGCCGAGCGAGACGCGGGTGCAGCGGCTGTGGCCGAGCATGCAGCAGCTGTGGGTGCAGCGGCTGTGGCCGACCGAGACGCCGGTGCGAGTGCGGCGTCTGCGGCCGAGCGAGGCGTGAGTGCAGTAGCCGTGGCCGAGGTGCACGTGAGCGCTGGTCACCCCGGTGTCCGACGAACGTTGTATTTCGCGCGGCGCTATATCGGGCGGACTGTGACGCGAGCTCAGGCGCGGGCCGCGGTGCTGGACTGTGATGTGTGTCGCGCGATTGGCCCGGCACCCGTGAAGTGGCGTCACGGGACGCTGGACGTACCAGAGACATGGCAGCGACTCGCGATTGACATCACACACTATCACGGCCAGCATTACCTGACCATTGTGGACTGCGGACCGTCCCGTTACAGCTTGTGGCGGCCACTGCGCCGCGAGGACTGCGGTAGCGTTGTTCGGGCGCTTGAGGAGGTGTTCTGTGAGCGGGGGGCGCCTGTTGAGCTTTTGAGCGACAATGGTACTGTGTTCCGCAGCCGCGACTTTAGGACCTTTGCTGTTCGCTGGAGTGTGTCGCTGCGGTTCCGAGCTGCTCACGTGCCAAGCGGTAATGGGATTGTCGAGCGCAATCACCGCACAGTGAAGGTCATCGCCGCGAGGAAACGGTGTCCCGTTAACGAGGCAGTGCATTTGTACAACGTGTCGCCTCGTGACGGCGAGGCGGCTGCTAGTAGCCCCGCCAGTCGAATTTACCGTTATACGATCAGAGACTGTGTGCGACCCGAGGGCGATCAGTCCGACTCCGCTGCGCCGGAGTTCGAGCCCGGGTCGGAGGAGCCTGAAGTTCCGACAGTGGGAGGGGACGTATTCGCGGTCGGCGATGCTGTGTGGGTAAGACAGCGCGGCACTCGGTGCTCAGAACGATCAAAACGCGGCACGGTGACAGGTCTGGTCTCACGACAGGTTGTTGACGTGGATGGGGTTCCGCGACATGTAAGGGACCTGCGGCGCTGCGTGCAACAAGCGCCGCCCTGTAACGAGCAAACAGACGTAGATACCGCGGCGCCAATCAGCGCAGATGCCGATGTTCCACTGATTGTTGATGCGCCAATGCCGCAGGCTGATGTGCGGGCGCCGTGTACTGTGGAAGTCACGAGTTCGTCTGAGGTTCCGAGATCGGGGGCTGATAATTCAGTACCGCGGTCTGCAGAGGCTGCTCAGTTACCTGCTGGAAGAACTGTAGCACCGGCTCCTGTTCTTAGACGTAGCCAGCGCGTCCGCAGGCTACCTTATAGGCGATGGTGTTGTGATCATGATGATCAGGGAGGAGTGTAGTTACTAATGTAGTTACTGATGGCCTCTGGACTTACCGTGCCTGGGTTGCGTCTGCAGTTCAGCGGGCGGGAGGTGCATCCGACGTGCGGCGCACGTGCACTGCCGGCTGGATTCCTGTTCTCGAGCCGGCGGTGCGGGGTTGGGCTGGGGGAGTTGTGTGGCGGCCGCGGGCGGGGAAGGTTGTGTTCGAGAATACAGATAATTGACATAGTTCGCGGTATCTGACAAGTACACTACCTATGGCCACACCCTTTGCTTTGTTGCTGCCATGCGTCTGGTGTCTGGTGCAAATCCTTTATATAAGTTTGATAAGAGAACTACGGCATCTTTATATAATCAGATAATTTTGGTTTCTTGATAATGCATCTTGCTGATAAAATGGTATTCTTCAATAATCAATCAGGTAGTCCTTTCAGTCATTGCATTCCAATTATTACGTCGTAGCATCGTTTTTAGATGACTTTATTTTCATCCCTTTATTTTCCCAGCATGAAATGTTCGCCTTCTTCAGTTTAACGAAACTCTTGACATGCTTAATTTTGTATCATTGCTTGGAGCTACGTTCAAGTTCAGTAATTTGTAGTGCTGCATTAACAATCGTTAAATATAAATATATATATATATATATATATATATATATATATATATATATATATATATATATATATATATATATATATATATATATATATATATATATATATATATATATATATATATATATATATATATATATATATATATATATATATATATATATATATATATATATATATATATATATATATGCCGGCGTTGATCGTATTTCTAATTGTATCCTTACTTGCAATTAGCTCTTCGCCCTTGTGATAATATCAATTCTTCTTTTTAGACAATACTTCTGATTTTACGTCTTACTCCAGGTATATCGTACACGTCATTTGTTCCGTAATAATTGACTGCGATTTTCTATCACTTCGCATCAATAGTGTCGGTTTATCATCCGCATTTCTTCTCAACAACGATTCTTCCCTTACTTCAAACCCGTCTCTTTGTTGGCGTGCTACAGCTCTACACAGCTGTCCCTCTGCCTTTGGGCGGCCGCCCTGGCTGTGCTGACTCATAGGACATAGAGGGGAGGGGCGGGGTGATGTGGCAGCGACGGTAGGGACGGTACGCAAATAGGACTGGTACCGTAATGGGTGTACCTGAGGGTCGTACACCCGGCTGGCGTTGCTCCCCGCCGTCGTCTCGCTTACTCAGCTGTTCTGGCGATGGCTGTGATGACTGTAGTTACTAGACTTGCAGTCTCGGGCTTCAGACCCGAGTTTTTGCATGTCTGGGTTGGATGCGAGGAGAGGGCTCGGAATATTTTGCCGCCGGCCGGCTCGGAATGTTTTGTCAGAGGAGTCAGGCCCGGTGCATTGGAACATGCTGAAAAGATGTACCCCGCTACACTACTCCACTTCCCTTGTCCGCTTCAGTTATCACCACCGATGAATCATTAGCCAGAGTTTTCAACGCTTCCATATACCGCCTAGGTAGCTTACCTGGTTCTTGGTCAGCTAATGCCTTACAGCACAACAGTATTCCTTGTATGAAACCTTTTCTATATCATCTTCACTCCACTTATAATTTCGATTTACATGCTCCATGTAAGTGTTTGTCCTTCCCTGAATCAAACTTCAGGCCGAGTGCCAAAGCCTCCTTTTCATCACCGCAGAGTTCGTGATGACAAATTAGTAATAATGTCAACATTACCTGCTTCTTTCCAAGAACTGCACTCGCATGGAGCGTTTTCAACTTGCGCTTGATGTAGTGGACGGTATCGATCCTAGCCAGCTACCGCTCGCAAAGCAAGACTATTTAAAATTGTTATCAATGTGCATGAACTTCGGAGGCTTCACGTTCAATTCCGATGAGTATATTCAAAATAGCGGTCTTGCCATGGGATCTCCACTGAGCCCGGTCGCTGCATGTTTGTACATAGAATGGCTAGAAAAGCATAATTATCAGAAGATAATGGGAGTAGATGTACTCTGGGTGCGGTATGTTGATGATATTCTTGCAGTAGCACCACAAACCATGGATTTGAAGGAAAAGCTTCACGAACTTAACTTAGTAGATCCTAAAATCCTGTTAACAATATAACATGAAAAACATGGCGCTATTCGTTACCTCAACACATAAATTGTGCGAACAGAAAATCACGTCAAATTCAAAGTATACCGGAAACCTACAAACAGAGAAGATTACGTGCACTTCTTCTCTGGACACAGCGATAGGGTAAAACGTGGGGTAGTTTTAGGGTTCTTTCTTAGAGCTCTCCACATATACAGCAAAGAATATCTCGATGAGGAAATTCAGCACATCATATCATCTTTCATGAAGCTTAAATACCCAAAAAGACGACTTCTTAATCTAAAAAAGAAAGCTACGATTATTCGGAACAAATCAAAGACAGCAAAAACCCGAAAGAAGGATGTTCGATATATGTCCATACCTAACTCCAAAATAGCCGTAGCAATTGCGAATCACCTCGAAACGACGGGTATTAAAGTAGCACTGACGTCTGGCAGAAAACTAGGAGATGCTAACTCAAAATAAAACATCACAGCATAACGACATCAAAGTCGTTTACAAAGTTCCATGTGTAGCAAATCATATATAGGTGAAACTGGTAGGGGAATGGAGACGAGACTTAAAGGGAAGTGTCGACCTTAACATGGGGTTTTGAACTGAGACAGCAGAATTGTAGCTTGGATATACAAATCATATGATCCAATGTTCGTTTTTCTCAAAACTCTACCTCAACGGCTCTAGAGCAGGTTTTCGAACGAACCGCCAAGGTTTATACCAGATGGGAGGTTTATACCAGATTGACTGATGACGTCATAGCATTATAGCCCAAAGAACTTGGCTCTATTTTTCCAAACTTGGTGGCCTTGGCGATTGCCGTCCCCCCACAGTTTTTGCCCCGCATGAGAATATTGGTGTTCAGACTAGCATTCGCACGGTGTGTACAATAAGTTTGATCAATCAGCGATGAGCTGGCTCTAGCGAGCTCAACAGTGATTGGTCAAGCTAATTGTACACAGCACACCACGTCATATTGAACACCGTTATAATTTATGCCAGGGGTGTCATCCCGGGATTCTCCATGTATCGACTGCCGAGCGGCTCCACATTAGCGATGACGCCACTGGTGCTCTGGTCCAGTCGTGGCCATCCCCGTCGCCGCAGCTGCGCTTTCGAGCGTTTTACGGTCTTTTGACGGGTGTTGACCAGTGTTGACGAGCGGTAATTTGAAGATAAGTATGTTAGGTAGTTAGGTTGCAAGTCGATGCTTTTGATTTTTTTTTTTTTAAAGCATATCTTGAACATTAAGCATTCGACTTGCAACCTAAAGCACAATGTCATTTCTCGCCTCTCAGCCAGACCGGGGCAGCGTGTGACCGTCTCGCTCCTCAGCCGGACTGGTGCAACGTATGCCCGTCATGCCCCTCAGCCAGACCGGGGCAGCGTATGGCCGTCTCACCACCCAGCCAGATCGGGACAGCGTATGGCCGTCTCACCCCTCAGCCAGAGTGGGGCAGCGTATGCCGTCTCACCCCTCAGCCGGACCGGGGCACTAGGCAGCATATGGCCGTCTCCCCCTCCCTCTCAGCCGGACCTGGACAGCGTATGGCCCAGGCCGTCTCACCCCTCAGTCAGACTTCCAGCGTATGCCGTCTCGCCCCTCAGCCAGACCGGGGCAGCGTATGGCCGCCCCCCCCCCCCCCCCCAGCCGGACCGGGGCAGCGTTTAGCCGTATCACCCCTCAGTCAGATCGGGGCAGCGTATGGCCGTCTCACTCCTCAGTCAGACCGGTGCAGCGTATGGCCGTCTCGCCCCTCAGCCAGACCGGGACAACGTATGGCTGTCTCACCCCTCAGTCAGACCGGTGCAGCGTATGGCCGTCTTGCCAGTCGCCCCTTACACAGACCGGAGCAGCATATGGCCGTCTCCCCCTCAGCATGAATTAAGGGAGGGATGATTATCCGCGGTAAATGCAATCTTAAATAGGATCGTACCTTAGGCGCAACTATCCGTATCCCGTTCGAAATATTCGCACCGCACCGAGCCGCGTGCGAAGACAGCCGAGTCGGACCAGAGCACCAGTAACGTCACGCTAATGTGCAATGGGGGCGCTAAACCCCAGATGACCCTACCTCTCTTATACGGCCTTGAATTTATGCACTATTGTAATGGTAGATAATGGCGGCTGCGAATTCCTTGTGCATTTGTGGAAGTAATTATTGACAAGGCCGTAATCCGTATAAGAATTAATAATTTAAGATTGAGTGAGTTCCATTGTTTTTTTTAACGATGACGCTGAAATGCTGCTTGTGTGGGTCGATGGCGAACGTTAAGTGTGTATTTGTTGGCCTGGCCAAAGAGAAACAATCCTTTCCAAATAAAATCACGTCACATCACATCACAGACTGATGAGTAACGTGTTCCATATCAGATTGGTAAACTCACCTGTTTGGCCTCCACCTTTGACCACTCAAGGGGTGATGGTAAGAATATGAATCATGTCCTGGCAGCGAATACCTGTCCTGTCAATCTAGTTAGCAAATTTAGAACACTTAATTTTAACATTTTCAGGGATGTGCTCATTGTCTTTCCTACTAAGATGACTCAAGTTTGTATTCCTTTGCGATTATTATGTTTACCAACTTTGGCAATAAAGAACCTCATTTGCCTGCTTCTGCTCTTTTCTGACATGAATTCCCCCCAAATAAAATAGCACTACTGCTGATCCGAGTTCCAATTTCTGCCACAGTGCCTGACGAGCTCTGCCCACTTTGCATAACAAATTGATGCATCAATGTAATTTATTTGTTGGACCTAGTGCCAGCAACGATACTGATGAGTAACGTGTTCCAGAGATGTGCCCCAAATTCCCAAAAGCTGCCCCAATTTTGATGTGTTGGTGCCAACTCTGCTCGATGTTATCTTGTTGAAACCTGTCATGTTATGCAAACTGGTTTGTAAGGTTATCTTACATCAAGTAGACTTCAACTTATGATCATTTTTGGCCATTTTCAACTGATGTTGCACAAATGTGCACAAATTTTGGGACACTGTGCATGTTATCATAGTATGTTACAGGGAATCATGTCATGATTTCTCTTTTTCAGCTTCAACCATCGCATGCCCAACTCTCCCCAGAACCAGGCCCATCATCAGGGGCAGCCTGCCGCTGCCCCTGCCCGTCTTCTACCTCGAAAAGGGCAGCCCAACAGCCTCCTACTCCTGCGCCCCCTGCTGGCCGACTCAGACCTGATGTTGGCTGCTGTCTCACATTTTGGTACTGTGCTTATCGTGTGCAATATGGTGTTTAGCCAGCTTTATTCGACCAGCTCATGTACCTGCGCATTGTGAGCGACTGTGTATGTTTATTAAATAAAACTGACACTTACCATGTGAACTGTGTTCGTGCGGCGCTGTGGATGACACTATATTAGCATGTTCAGTTTTCAGGCAACTGATTGCTGTAAGCAAGCACAGAATTTTACCATATTTATTAAACTGAATGATATAAGCTCAACGGATTTGCGCATCACAATTACAACTAATTGTGCTGCATAATTGTGCTACAAGCGTTCGCTGATTTACTCAATTTCTGAACTGGCAGTGTTGAACAGATACATAAGCTCGTATTTTGACCTGGTGAGCGCTGGAGAGTGAGGCAACGCACACCTCTGCAATGCAAAATCGCCAACGGTTTTTAGCCAACTGAACAATCCTGAAAAAAAACTGAACTAAATCACAGTTTGAACATTTGGTCTTAAAACACTGGTACCAAATTAATTCACTGTTCTACGGCCGGAGACGTGACTGTTTGCACCATAGCAAAGGAGAAACCGATCCAGAGTATGCTGTCCCTCTGCCAAGCCTGGCTCGGTACAGCGCTCTTCCTCTAGCACCTCAGCTGAGCCTGGCTGCATAAAGGCAACAATGACCACAAATTGTCAGTATCACATCATGCCTGATTCTGAAGCATGTCAAGTCTGCTTTTACAAAATTGCATGCAAAATATGTCATGATATGTCACTAGTATGACTGGTATTCCTCAATTTCATACACATTATGAATGAGCAGGTATTGAATCTGGAATGTACACTAAATACACTACTCAACAGGTCACAAATGAAGCTTACATATATTTTTTAGTATGCATAACAAATAACACAACATACACCAAAGATCAGTTACTCTGACTCAGCAATGTGATAATCTTGTCGAGAACAAACAAATCAATCTTCGGTGCAAATCAACTCACCCAAGGCCGTATAAGAGAGGTAGAGTAATCCGGGGATTTTAGAGCCCCAAACGCTGACATTAACGTGACGTCACTGGTGCTCTGGTCCGACTCGGCTGTCACTGCACGCGGCTCGATGCGGTACGAATATTTTCAACGGGATACAGATAATTGCGCCTAAGGTACGATCCTATTTAAGATTACGTTTACCGCGGATAATTATCCCTCCCTTAATTCATGCGGAGGGGGAGACGGCCATGCGCTGCCCGGTCTGTGTGAGGGGCGACTGGACTGGCGAGACGGCCATTCGCCGCACCGATCTGACTGAGGGGTGAAACGGCCATACGCTGCCCTGGTCTGGCTGAGGGGTGAAACGGCCATACGCTGCCCCGGTCTGACTGATGGGTGAGACGGCTACACGCTGTCCCGGTCCGGCTGAGGGGGGGGGGGGGGGCGGCCTACGCTGCCCCGGTCTAGCTGAGTGGCGAGACGGCATACGCTGCAGGTCTGACTGAGGGGTGAGACGGCCATACGCTGCCCCGGTCCGGCTGAGGAAGGGGTGAGACGGCCATACGCTGCCCTGGTCTGGCTGAGTGGTGAGACGGGCATACGCTGCACCGGTCTGGCTGAGGGGCGGGACGGCCACACGCTGCCCCGGTCTGCCCGAGAGGCGATAAATGGTATTGTTTTGGCGTAATGTTCAAGATATGCTAAACATTTAAAAAAAATACTTCAAAGGCCTAGACTTGCAACCTAACTAACTTACTTATCTAACGGCGACGACTTCAAATTGCCGCTCGTCAACACCCGTCAAAAGACCGCAACACGCTCGAAAGCGCAGCTGGGGTGACGGGGCATGCACACATTTGGGCACACATTTGGGGCACACATTTTCTTGAAATACTAGAAGAAAAGTATAATGAAGCTAGACCAGGTATAAGGCTTATAATAGGAGGTGATTTCAATCTTCCAGACATTGATTGGAACGATATCTGTCACAAGCCTGGCGGTAGGAATCGAGAAAAAAACTGATGAGGTCTTAAACACCCTTGGATTAGAGCAAGTTGTGAAAACCCCTACCAGATGTACTGAGAACACCCAAAACATATTAGATATTCTTATAACTAATGTGCCAGAACTGGTCAAAGGTGATATAATAACATATGCGATGGTATCAGTGACCATCAAGCAGTTATTCTTACGGTTTGTTGTAAGCTAAAACGTCCAAAAGTTAAGCGAATGATAAGACTGTATAGAAAAGCCAACTTTGGTGTTATCAAACATTTTCTATATGAGGAGTATTTAAAGTTTAGAACGGCATTTACTTATAGGTCTGTAAACGACAATTGGCTAAGTTTAAAGAAAAGCGTTTTGGCAGCTCAAGAATCTGTGCCTGTCAAGTCTATTAAAGTTAATGGTGATCCACCATGGTATAATATACACATTAAGAGATTGGAAAATAAACAGCGAGAGCTGCACATAAAAGCAAAGAAGGAGAATACTCCCCGCTCATGGACAATGTATAGAGAAGCTCGTTCAGTTGTAAAGCGGTCCTGCAGAGAAGCAGAACAGGAATATAAAAATAGACTCGGGGACTTAATACAAAACAACAATAAATAATTTTGGAAGTATGCGAAGAGTAAAAGGAGAGATATAAATGGCATTCGATCATTAGTTGACGAGAATAACACAATTATTCATGATCCCGTGAAAATAGCGAATGTTTTGAACAGATGTTATCATAATATATTTAGTGTGGAAGACAATACTGTCATTCCGACATTCACTGATCGCAACTTAAGAGATCACGCAGGTGACGGAATGTCTTCCTTGTCATTTAGTTATAACGGTAATGTTAAACTTATTGAAAAAGTTAAAGCTCAGAAGGCATCTGGACCAGATGGGATATCTGGGGCTATTTTGAAAAACTGTGCACCTGTTGTCGCATTGTTTCTCAAACAAATTTTTGAACAATCCTTAGAAAAGTGAGAATTGCCAGATGATTGGAAGAAAGCGCTAGTGTGTCCTGTCTTTAAGGGTGGAGACTCCAAGAGAGCGTGCAACTACAGACCGATATCACTTACGTGCATATGTTGTAAGCTTATGGAAAGGATTATAGCTACCTCGATGAGCTCATACTTAGAAGAGGAGAAACTTATAGCTGAACAACAGCACGGCTTCAGACGAAATTTATCATGTGACACACAGTTAATTATGTTAATGAATGACGCAAGGTTAGCTTTAGATGAAAGGAAAAGTATTGATTTAGTATTTCTCGACTTCAGTGAAGCATTTGACAGGGTCCCACATAAACGTCTCATTCAGAAATTGGAGTCGTATGGCATAGATCGCAGCATGCTAAAATGGATAGTCATTTTTTTCAGATCGCACACAAAAGGTTGTCTTGGATAGCGTACAGTCTGAAAGTGTCTCAGTAGGTTCCGGGGTGCCACAGGGCAGTGTTTTAGAGCCTTTGCTTTTCCTTGTATACATTAATGATATAGTAGATGAACTGCATTGTAATGTGCGCTTATTTGCTGATGATGTGGTTCTATATTCATATGTAAATGGCGCCAACCAAACGGATGAATTATTTCAGGCAAATTTAGATAGCGTTCAAGAATGGTGTGAGAAATGGTTAATGACATTGAATGTTTCTAAGTAATGCGAATGTCACAAAAAAGGCAGTAACACTACCACAGTATGTTATAAATGGAAGTCTAATTCAAGTCGTAAATCATTACAAGTACCTTGGTGTATTAATATCAGACAATATGAAGTGGAATGCGCATATATCAAAAATTATAGGAAAAGGCAATCAGGCAGGCACGTAGCCAGGATTTCGTCCAGGGGGGGGGGCGCCTCAAAAGGGCCCCTTCCCGAGCGTTGAAAGGGCCCCTTCCCAAGCGTTGAAAGCCCCCCCCCCCCCAAAAAAAAAAAAAACGCATGAAAAGGCATGTTACAAGGCTGGCAAATGCAGTATGGCAGGTATGGCATGGGCCATACCAACGTTTAGGAGCTGGAGTTGGCAAACTGCCACATCAACTTTGGAACCAGCGACACGAATTTGGAATCAGCTATACCAACTTGGAATATTTTTTTAAGCTCAAGACCTGGAACTCTTAAACAAATTGCGCCGCGGAGCGGCGCGAAAATTTTGAGTATTATGCCCTGGGTTGTTTTCTCATCAATGCGTCGCATTGCGTATGGTGTAGACCTCTAAAATTGCTATATTGTGCATTTAAAAGTGTGGGGGAAAAGTGCTAAAGTGAACTATTTTGCCCAATAATATAGGAAAGTAGCAACATAACACATAAATACGCCGAGAAATTTACCGATTTTTTTCCTAACCCGCATATAATTGAATTTGTAGTTAAATTGCGCCGCGGAGCGGCGCGATTTTTTAAAGTTTTATTTCCTGTACAACTGTATTCTTACTGTTGAAAGGCCCAAGGTACTTCAGATCGTCTAGGGGCCCCTCTGACCTTTTCTACGCCCTTCCGACCTGTTCAGGGACTCATCTGGGATCCGCGAAGCGAACAGACATGATGTGGAGTGGGTGATATATATATAATACAAAGAGGGCTTACTCTACAGGAAAAAATAAAATCAGATCTTTCGGGTATATTGTAGCACCCTGACGAAGGGTGTTGCAATATACCCGAAAGCTCCGCTTTTAATATTTGTATTGTGGAGTAAGGTATTTAATTTTCATCTGGGATCTCTACGTGCTTTGACCCTTCCGGTCTCACCAGAGACTCCTCTGACCTTCCAAGAAGCCCCTCTCGTGTGTCAAAGGGGCCCATTCGGTCTGTTCAGAGGTCCTTCCGACCTGGCCAGGGACTGCACTGGCTGCTTTGTCGCCTTGCCGACATGCTCAGGGGCAGGGGGCGGATTGCGGGGCGCAGGGTACCCAAAATCCCCCCCCCCTCTCAAATGAAAATCCTGGGGAGGGGAAGGGTCATGTTGCCCCCAGATTGAGCAGGCTAAAATCAGGGGGGGGGGGGGGGGAACTACCCTTTGCCCCCCAGGATTTTCGACTGGGGGGAATTTTGGGTACCCTGCCCCCGCAATCCGCCGCCCCTGCTCAGGGGCCCCTCCGACCTGCCCAGGGGCTCCTCCAGTCTGGCTAGGAACTCATCCGGCATGTTCAAGGGGCCTTCCGACCGGCCCAGGGACCCTTTCGGTCTAGCCAGGGGCCCCTCCGGCCTGCCCTGGAGCCCCTCCGGCCTGCCCTGGAGCCCCTCCGTACTGGCCAGGGGCAACTTCGGTACGTTCAGGGGCCCTTCATACCCACCCAGGGGTCTTTTCGGTCTGGGCAGGGGCCCCTCCGATCTGCGCAGGGGCCCTTTTAACTTTCAGGGGGCCCTCTGGTCTCTCCAGGGGCCCTTTAACCTTCTAAGGGGCCCTTTCGACCTAGCAAGGGACTGCGCTGGCTGCTTTGTCGCCTTGCGACATGCTCCGAGGGCCCTCCGACCTGCCCTGGGGCCCCTCCGTGCTGGCTAGGGGCTCATTCGGCATGTTCATGGACCATTCTGACCCACCTAGGGGCCATTTCGGTCTGGTCAGGGCCCCTCTGACCTGCACAGGGGCCCTCCAACCTGCTCAGGGGCCCTTATAACCTGGCAAAGGACTGCACTGGCCGCTTTGTCGCCCTGTCGACATGCTCAGGGGCCTCTTAATCTGCCCAGGGGCCCCTCTATGCTGGCTAGGGGCCCATTCGACGTGTTCAGGGGGCCCATTCGACGTGCTCAGGGGGCCCTCTGACCCGCTCAGGGGCCCTTTCGGTCTTACCAGGGGCCCTTCTGACATGCACAGGGCTCTTTTAAACGTCCAAGGGGCCCTCTGGTCTTTCAGAAAGGGCCCTGATGGCCCTAAAGGGCCTTTGAAGTCCTCTAAACTCTCTAAAGACCACGCTTCGTGTAGAAAAGAGTCTATGATACCGCGCTTCGCGCGGTCTCGTCGACCCTTTTCGGCGCGCTGCGCGCGCCGAAAAGGGCCCTCGCGCGCCAAAAAGGGCCCTCCTGGCCTCCAGGGGGGGGGGGGGGGGCGGCCGCCCCCGCCGCCCTCCCCTTGGCTACGTGCCTGCAATCAGGTCCTAAGGTTTGCAAAGAGAGTCTTTAGTAAATGTCCCCAAAAGGTCAAGGAAACTGTTTATATATCCCTAGTTCGACCAATCCTGGAATATGCATGTTGTGTTTGGGATCCCAATGCCACGCATTTGAAACATGCTATTGAAATGGTCCAAAGAAGAGCAGCCAGGTTTGTCTTAGGTGGATATGATAGGCACGATAGTGTTACAGATATGATATCTGAGCTAGACTGGAAGCATTTGGACGATAGGCGGAGGCACGCCAGACTTTGCCAACTATTCAAGTTTCAAACTGAGTCCAGTAAAGTAAATGTTGACAACATTATTGCCAGACCAAATTACTTAGGACGTAGAGATCACCAAAGGAAGATCAGATTAGTACAGTCCCGACTTCTTTCATACCATAACTCGTTTTTTCCTAAAACAATACGAGAATGGAATAGATTAGCCCAAAACATTGTAGATTGTAATACTATGGAACAGTTAAAAAATATGTTGGACTCACTATGAATCTGTAATCGTGAAAGACGGTACATGTGCACTTCACACCTAATGAACTTACTTAGTTTTTGTGTTGACATATGGAGTATGTGCTGTTAATAGTGTTGTATATTGTGTTATTTGTCTATATGTTACCACCACCACCAGGACCTTCATTGGTATTTGCGGTGTAATACATGAATCTGAATCTGCCACAACTGGACCAGAGCACTAGTGACGTCATCACTAATGCTGAGCCGTTCAGCAGCCGATACATGGGAATCCCGGGATGACACCCCCTGCAACTCACCAAACAAATGCAGCGTAGCGGAACGCGTTTTCCGGGATTGACGGGCAGCCGTGATGTCACGTAGCGTTAGAATTGGCCTCGGGATTGATCTGCTTCCTTCATGTTTAAAACTTCCAAAAAGTGTCTATGGTTCCTACTTTGTAAGTGAATTTGTTCTTCAGGAAAGACTTGAGGAAAATATCCGTTTTTTCTTTCGTTGACACAGACAAAAAATCGAATCTATGTGCCGTCACAGAAGAAAGTACTACCAGATGGCGTACCTGTTGTCTGTATCTTACGGTATGCATTATACGACTGGCGGCGCACATAAAGCGGCTCTGTTTATCTAATTCGGTTTACCATAAAATCTGGAAGTATGACGCGTTTGTGACGTTAATCTGAAAACGACGTCATGTTGTATAATATTTTATTTCATGAATATCTCCACATTTCCCGGGTTTTATGACAAATCAATAGCAGAATAATTATCTGCGTACTCTGTTTAGTCATTTTATAGCATTCGCTCGAATCTACCAAGGTCTACACTTCCAGTGGCGGATCTACGGTTGGGCAAAATGGGCAATTGCCCCCCCCCCAAACCTCCTCAAATCGGCGCAAAATTGACACATTTCTTGATATAGAAGCAAATCTAAGCAACTTTTACTAAGGAAAGTTTGCTTTAAATCAGCTATCAATGCATAAGCAAGCGAAATCCGATGAGTTTTAAAATGGTGTGAGACTTTTGGGAATTTTGCCCCCCCAAACACAAAACCTAGATCCACCACTGGACACTTTCCTTTAACGAGCACAAAAGAAACCTTCGACACCATATGGAATATAGTGCATTTGTAGTCCATGCTGAGAAAACTAATCATCTACCAAATTGGGCTGGGGCGGGGATTTTGGCTTCCTATAAGACTAAAGGGAATAGAAAAGCGACCGAAACAGCATATATTGCAACGAACGACACGACACTAAGGCCGGGTTTATAAAATGGGCAAAATCAGCGGCAGTATTCAGCATCAAAGACATCAAAAGGTTTAATAAATAAACTCAGTTTGACGCATTTACGAGCGAGCGCGAAGCGCTCGCTCACCTTTCCGTGGTATGACAAAAATCTGAATATGAGCGGCCCGGCCCGGCCCGACCCGACCCGTGGCGACGCTTTTGAGAAGCTCACATCTCTGCAACCACACGTCCGATTGACAAGCTGACTTCTTTGCTGAGTAGCCCCATCCAACCTACCCTGTTTGAGACCGGTGCCGACTCAATGGGGTGACTACCACTGCGCGTGGCGCGTGCCGAATGGTGTTGAAAAGTGTTTTCTCGCAAAAACTCTGCAACAGCTGAACCGATTGTGTGCAAATTTGGTGTGTGGTTAGGGACCCTTCAGCCGCCAATTTTACACAGGTCAGGGGTGGGGTGCCTCTGTACGTGCGCACGTGCACACCCCTATTTTATATCTCAGGAACGGCTGAACCGATTGCGTTCTAATTTGGTGTGTGGTTAGGAACCTTTCAGTCGTTGCCTTTCCACAAGTCAGGGGTGGAGTGCCTCTGCACGTGCGCGCGTGCTCACCCCTCTTCTATATTTCAGGAATGGCTGAGCCGATTGTGTTCAAATTTGGTGTGTGGTTAGGGACTCCTCCGCCGCCGCCTACCCACAAGTCATGGGTGGGGTGCCTCTGCACGTGCGCACGTGCGCACCTTTTTTGTATCTCAGGAACAACTTGCCCGATCGGGTTGAAATTCACCATACATTTATTTCGCGCTCGTCTGTTCATCGCCAACTACGGCGCCTTACTGGTATTATTTGCGTTAGAACTTAATTCTGACATTATTTGCGACATTTATTATTACGAGGGAGCGCGAAGCGCACGTTCGTCCTTCCGTGGTGTATGGGAAAAATCTCCTTATGAGCGGCCCGGCCCGACCCGACCCGTAGCGACGCTTTTGAGAAACTTATATCTCTGCAACTGCACGTCCGATTGACAAGCGTACTTCTTTGCTGAGCAGTCTCATCTAACCTACCCTGTTTGAGACCAGACCAGTCACTCATGTGGGTGACTACGACTGCGCGTAGCGCGAGCCGCGTGAGGGGTGTTGAAAAGTATTTTCTCGCAATAACTCCGCAACGGCTGGGCAGATTATGTGCAAATTTCGTGTGTGGTTAGGGACCCCTCAGCCGCCACAATCACACAACTCAGGGGTGGGGTGACTGCACGTGCGCACGTGCAGATCCCTATTCTGTATCTCAGGAACAAATGAGCCGATTGTGTTCAAATTTGGTGTGTGGTTAGGGACTTCTCAACCCCCACTTTCCCACAAGTCAAAAGTGTGTGCCTCTGCGCGTGCGCACGTGCGCACCCTTTTTTGTATATCAGAAACTACTTTCCCGATCGAGTTGAAATTCCCCATACATTTAGTTCGCGCTCGCTCGTTCATCGCCAACTACGGCGCCTTACTGGTAATCATATTTTTTCCCATACACCAGTAAGGCGCCGTAGTTGGCGATGAACGAGCGAGCGCGAAGGAAATGTATGGCAAATTTCAACTCCATCAGGCAAGTAGTTTCTGAGATGCAAAAAGTGTGCGCACATGAGCACGTGCAGAGGCACCCACCCCTGACTTGTGGGAAGGCAGCGGCTGAGTGGTCCCTAACCACACACCAAATTTGAACACAATCGGCTCAGCCGTTCCTGAGATATAGAATAGGGGTGTGCACGTGCACACGTGCAGAGGCACCCACCCCTGACTGGTGGGAAGGCGGCGGTTGAGGGGTTGAGTTCATAGAGCCGCTTGCCACTAAATGCCGTCGTTACAATGCGCGACTGGATGGCAGAAACCAGCATCAGACTTGCACACACAAAAAAGAAGAAAAATAAATACGGAAAACATCGCCACTGGCACAAGCGATTGGGGCGCCACTGCGACACCACATGGTTTATCTTAGGGTTAGGCTCTACCAGTACCAGGCACAGCACAATGCACATGCACAAAGCATTGGAAGATTCAGCATATTATGCGAAGCTCTGTTATAAAATGGTATTAACATTGACATGATGGCAGGTATAGCTTCACCTGCAGGTCAATTTCAACTTTATGTAAACCGGTTGACCTAGGATGAACAGGCTCAGTCTGTAACGATCCTGTAAGAATAATGGTAATTCGAAAGGAAGCTAACACTTATTATGATTCGGTGAGTTCCTGTTTTACATATTTGCTTTTGTGTGAGAAATAAATTTCTTAGGAGGCAAACCTATTTGGTTGATTGAGACATATTGTATGATTAAAAGTTGCTTAAAAACTTCTGAAGTTTATTATTGCCTCAGGGAACTGGTCTAATTTAATGCATCTCCTAGCATTAGCCAGACATTGGATATGGGGTATTTTCATCAGCCGTCAGCTGGCCGGCTGGCGGCCTCCCGGCTGGGTCCCACCGGGTCGCGATATGGCCCTGTCGTGGGACCCCTTCACCTGCGCCGCAGTCCGGGCCAGGTATATAACGGCCGGCCGCCCGGAGCTCGGCCCAACCGTGCCCTCACCGGCGTCACGACGTCAGGATGCGGCTGATTGCAGTAGTATTTCTCGTGGCTCTCGTGTCCTCGGCCACGCTGAGGCTGCCACGTAAGTAGAGCTGCGAAGCTCGCCGATAGATCGCGCTGTGGAATAGAGAGAGAACTGTGTGCGGTGTTACTCCGGCGGTGCAGCAGTGTGTGTGGAGTGCGGGTCAGTCCAGGAAGAATCCCTGCTAGATCGTGCTTTGTCCTGTCGCACAGTCGTGTCCGTGGAACTGCCTACACATCGTTCAACGAGATCAACACCCGGTGATCCACCACTCTCCCTCCCACGACCCCCGCTTCAGCGACCGGCTCAAAACGGTCCCAGTAGATCAAAAGCATTGTATGATGCCTTTTTCATGACTGTGCCAATCTAACTTACTATTTGAAGAGCCTCTGTGTATGTATGTATGTATGTGTGTGTGTGTGTGTGTGTGTGTGTGTGTGTGTGTGTATGTGTTTGTCCGCACCAATCTGTGAAAAGCTCCGGCCATCATGGGGCTCGAACCCATAAACTTTGCATTACAAGACGGACGCTTTGACCAACTGAGCTAACTGGCCGATGGCCTGCGGGTTCCGTAGGGAGGCTATCAGATCTCGGCTAGGCATGGGGGGGGGGGGCGGAGCCTGAGTGACCTGACCCCGGGCCATGATCCTGATTGGCCGGCCGCCTGACCTGTTAAGTGACCGATCAGATTGTGGGTCGGTGCCGGGCATGGACCGGGCGGCACACTGTGATTGGCGGCGGTTCGGTGGCGTGCGGGTCTCTGATCAGCTGATGAATCGACAGGTGCTGGGGTCGGGTCGGGTCCCGGTGTCGCGTGGTCGCCGGCCGGGGAGCTGGGTATTCTGTGACCGGTAGCCGGGGTGCGCGCGGCCGCGGGGCGCTTACTGTTTTGGACCCGTGCGATACAGTCATTTAGTTAAAGACGTGGGGGTTTGAGACAGGAGCGCGCCAACGGACACTTCCACAGTTCGCCTAAACAACAATTAACACGCTGAACAACGACACTTCAGCGAATAAAATAAAGGTATCTCAAGATATGTCGATGGGTGAACGAGTTAACGGGTGAACGGGTTAACCATCCACCAGGCAGTGCCCTTCGATTAGCCTGGCAGTTTGCTGCTTTGTCGCAGAGGCAGACCAGAAACCGCCTGGATGCCAACTGTCCCGCTGAGCAGTAGAGCATTGCGGCACAGTCTAACCAGCCATCCAGGCAAACATTCCGTCAAAGGAAACTAGTCCCTTTGCAAAATCGCTGCGAATGTGCTAATAAGGGTATTTGTACCTGGAAATGTTGTATATGGCATTCGTTTGGCTAAATTATCAACATATACCCTCCCCCCGAAACATTTTTTTCGAAAGCAATATATTTAGAAAACATAGACTCGTATATTCAGTACCTATAAAATGCGAGAAGTGGCGAAAATTTCGAAAGTGGCGCAGGTTGTTATGACCGAAAGAAGAAAAGAAGTGAACTGTGAAACCTCGGAACTTATGTTAAAATAATTATTTATAAAATTAGTAAGTACAAATGCAATTATGTTCTCATCATTGCTTACGCAAGTAGCACAATATTGTTAGTGGCGAAGGGTTCGCTTGCTGGTCCAGTAACGCTGCTTTTAACATATGCTACCATATCAAGCTTTTCGACACAGCGCTGAATCACAGGATAAAACAACCATAAACCACAATAAAATATCTGCTATCCGGGTGCGGAAAAACATAATCGAATTTGCAGAAAGTGATCAAACGCCAGGCGCCGTATGTGACTTCCTACCGACAGACTGTTGTAAGCCAGCTGTCTGACCATGTGTATGTGTGTTTCAGTTCCTCCGCCGCGTCAGCTGTCGCAGCACAATGTAGGAAAGCATGCCAAGACTGTCATCGACTCCATCAAACTGATCCAGTCTCAGATCAGCAATGTCAAGCTGCGGCAGCAGAACCAGGGTGAGTACTAGTGGTGCCAGTTTCAGAAAATATCTGTCCAATGTCCGACCCATGTCCAAGACCATGGTCAGCTGTCCGTCCGAAACTGTCCGAAAATCATTGTTTGTCCGAAATTTGTCCGAAACTTTTCCAAAATTATGGTAAGTTTATATTTTATTTTAATGGATTCTTTTTCAGGCTCAGTCATTGTTATTCCTTATTAGTTATTATTGCTTACAATGTTTCCCATTATGAGGTGCCATAAACATCAAGGCTTACCTGTTGGTATTTGCGGAGTATGCGAAACTTCTGGTACTATTCTGCAATGCCCCATCACACCTGTGAATGGTGCTATTTGTACGCTTACTTCC
>JAXIVJ010001348.1:10000-97500 GCA_036785665.1 Chirona hameri | reverse complement strand
AGTAGTTGCTGTGTGGCTGAACTACACTCGTGTATATTCCGATTGTTCTTTCGTGACCAAATTAGAAACTCATGAGTCTCGATAATGGCTGAAAGCACATGTTTATGACAAGCATGAGCTCTCGACGAGTGTACGCTCTCTGTTGCAGCCCTGTACCAGCTGAAAGGACTCATCACCCAGGCCGAATGGCGAGTAGACCAGCTGCTGGTGCATCACGGCAGGACGGACGCTGTCGCCGCCGTCCACCAGGCGGCGCAGGCGCTGCACGCGCTGGCCGACGGCAACACTGGTGTCGAGGCCGGTCTGCAGTCGGCCCTCACCGAGATGCTGTTGGTGATGCACCAGCTCGGCGCCTCCACTGACGACGAGCAGCTTGGAGAGACGAGTGAGTCTGGTTTATCGTCCGTGACGTTGGATCTCGGTATCCTGGTGGTCCAGAACTCTTAAAGGAAGGGAATGTTTCGCTTAACTTTTTACAAATTAAGTTTTTAAATTTGGGATGATGACGTCATTATTGAGCTATAGAGAGCTATAGAGAAAACCTTTATCTGCCAAACATATGGCACAATCGTTTCCAGACAATTCTGGCGACTTAAATACAAACATTGTGGAACTGTGTTTTCTACCGCACAGAACACAATGACGAGTGCGAGGCATTGCGATAGCTCAATATTTATTACAAAAACAATCAATCCATAAATGAGACTTCAAACAACGTGAAAACTTCAACTTGGACCGCGACCTATCGCATTGGCCGTGCTTTACATCGTACTCGCCAAGGTTCGATAAATACAGGTCGTCTGACTTCCAGGACCAACAATCTTGAAGTCGCTGCCAGCCAATCAGCGGCGGCACTAGCCTAGACACCATTTTGCAAATTAGAAATTCAATTGCTTAAAAACTGATAAGTTTTTGGGAAAATGATCTGAATAATTTAGACATTTCAATCACGGCCAAAGATAATAGCTATCTCAGTTCAAAACCAATACAAATGAGAAACATTTGAGAAACATTGAAACTTTTCAACATATGCATTGCATTATACTACATTTCTCACAGGCACGCACCCCCCCCCCCCCCCCCCCCACGCACAAACATGGTACCACATCGGCATCTGTGCAGCCCGTCTGGCCAAGCCGGAACGGTGCCCGTATTGGCAAAAACCCGCCCTCGCTCCGGGGAGGTCTGGGGGTTACCGCCCCGGCTGGGGAGAGCTGTGGGGTACCTCCCCGACGCTCCAGACAGGCCGCAGCCCCCGCCCGCGCTGCCTCGCGCTTTACATCGCGTGGCAGTGCCCCATCGGCCGGCCCGGCGCGCGACCCGTCAGTCCGTTAGACTGGCGCGCCGCGCGCCCGGCCGGCCGACCGGCCTTGCAAGGGCCGGTCTCAGGTTGGCCCGGTTGGGTAAGGGCGGGGACGCACACATATGCAAACAAAACACGCAGGCATGTTGCACCACGCACATACTGACACTCGACATGACAGCAAAACAGTCACAACATCGCCGCCACGGGACGGAACACCACTGTCTGCCCCCGCACGCTACCGCCGCCGTCTCCAAGCTAACTCAATTCCCAGCTATCTCAGACACAAATCACCGTTACTGTCAGTCATCATACACCATTTACTTATACATTTGTCAAAAGACTTGTTTTTCATTGCAATGATTCGTTCTACTCGCCAATGATTGGCAACTGTCTCTATCGCCCCTTCCTTATACGCATGTTTTGTCTGGCACTGATTTAATTTATTTGTAACAAAATATTGTTTTACTATTAGGATTATTAAATTAACTACCGACGGCACAGAAGGGTATCCAAATAATGCCGTGCTAACGCTAACAAAATCACGCTACTAACAAAATCACGCTACGCACTGAATAATTTAGACATTTCAATAACGGCCAAAGATAATAGCTATCTCAGTTCAAAACCAATACAAATGAGAAACATTCCCTTTAACGGGTATTCTCGCTCACCCGTCACTGAAGTTCAATCCGTGTAGAATGAAAGTGAGCCACAACCAGTAAGCATGCAACCTCGAACTTCTATATCAAGTCTAACGCAGAAACAGTTGGTGAAGAGCATGGTGGGACTGGTCAACTACCTACGTTACGAAGAGTAACAGGAGACGTTAGGTGAATGACAATTAGCAGAATCTCATCTCCCAATATTTTTCCTTGCGTCTAAACACAATTTAGTAGAACCATGTACAGCAAATGGTCATCGTAATCAATGGCAAAAATTACCAGGAGGCACGTTGATGAATTTCAAACGATGCAATTCCAAATGATTGTTTATGTTTGTGCCACAGCGCCCAAGTCGCTGATCGACCAGCTGCTGGAGCAGATCCAGGCTCTGGTCGACCAGTTCCTGCCCGTCATCGCACCGCTGTTCGGTCTCACCGACGAACAGGTGAAGCAGACTCTCGAACAGGTAGCCAAGTTCGTCGCCGACACCGAGGCTGTGGAGCATGGACAGGTGGACGTCACCGACGGCCTCGCGGCTATGATCACCGACATCCTCGAGATTGTCGAGATTCTCGGCATCAACTGGACTGCGCCCAGTAAGCAAACTTCAAATCAGAAACGATGCAGTAGCATCATTTCATTACTGAATGTTGCTTATCGTGAATATCTGCTGTGGGATCGACGGGAAATGGTGTGGTCTTAATTCACGCTAAATTTCGATGTGTGAATTCCAATGTCATCAGTGCGATGCTTCCCCATCCACAACGAACTTTCTTAAAATATACAGTTTTCCAGAAGCAGAACTGCCAAACACAAAACGCTGTATCAGTCCAAATGTAGCGCACTTCGAGGTGGCATATTGTTGTTTTCACGCAACCTCTAACTCACCGTCTCATTTTCCTTAGCCGATCAGACACCGACTGTGTTCGACGCTCTGCTGGCGGAGCTGGAGGCTGCCCTCAACGCACTGCTGGATACTCTGGGGCCGTTGCTCGGTTTGACCGATGACCAGATCCAGGCTATCGAGGCCGACATCGACACACTCGTTAAGGACATTGAGCACATCGAGCACGGAGATATCGACGTGGACGGCGGTCTTGAGAAGGTTGTTCAGGACATCGTGAACATCCTTCACGACTTTGGCCTCAATTCCAACCGGAAGATCAATGTAGAAGCGACCAGTGAGTTCATCTTCCGGGCAGAATTTCATATGAATGGTAGTAATGTTTTTTTTCTTCAAAGTTTATTAGCTTTTCAACATATGCATTGCATTATACTACATTTCTCACAGGCACGCACCCCCCCCCCCCCCCCCACGCACAAACATGGTGCCACATCGGCATCTGTGCAGCCCGTCTGGCCAAGCCGGAACGGTGCCCGTATTGGCAAAAACCCGTCCTCGCTCCGGGGAGGTCTGGGGGTTACCGCCCCGGCCGGGGAGAGCTGTGGGGTACCTCCCCGACGCTCCAGACAGGCCGCAGCCCCCGCCCGCGCTGCCTCGCGCTTTACATCGCGTGGCAGTGCCCCATCGGCCGGCCCGACGCGCGACCCGTCAGTCCGTTAGACTGGCGCGCCGCGCGCCCGGCCGGCCGACCGGCCTTGCAAGGGCCGGTCTCAGGTTGGCCCGGTTGGGTAAGGGCGGGGACGCACACATATGCAAACAAAACACGCAGGCATGTTGCACCACGCACATACTGACACTCGACATGACAGCAAAACAGTCACAACATCGCCGCCACGGGACGGAACACCACTGTCTGCCCCCGCACGCTACCGCCGCCGTCTCCAAGCTAACTCAATTCCCAGCTATCTCAGACACAAATCACCGTTACTGTCAGTCATCATACACCATTTACTTATACATTTGTCAAAAGACTTGTTTTTCATTGCAATGATTCGTTCTACTCGCCAATGATTGGCAACTGTCTCTATCGCCCCTTCCTTATACGCATGTTTTGTCTGGCACTGATTTAATTTATTTGTAACAAAATATTGTTTTACTATTAGGATTATCAAATTAACTACCGACGGCACAGAAGGGTATCCAAATAATGCCGTGCTAACGCTAACAAAATCACGCTACTAACAAAATCACGCTACGCACTGAATAATTTAGACATTTCAATAACGGCCAAAGATAATAGCTATCTCAGTTCAAAACCAATACAAATGAGAAACATTCCCTTTAACGGGTATTCTCGCTCACCCGTCACTGAAGTTCAATCCGTGTAGAATGAAAGTGAGCCACAACCAGTAAGCATGCAACCTCGAACTTCTATATCAAGTCTAACGCAGAAACAGTTGGTGAAGAGCATGGTGGGACTGGTCAACTACCTACGTTACGAAGAGTAACAGGAGACGTTAGGTGAATGACAATTAGCAGAATCTCATCTCCCAATATTTTTCCTTGCGTCTAAACACAATTTAGTAGAACCATGTACAGCAAATGGTCATCGTAATCAATGGCAAAAATTACCAGGAGGCACGTTGATGAATTTCAAACGATGCAATTCCAAATGATTGTTTATGTTTGTGCCACAGCGCCCAAGTCGCTGATCGACCAGCTGCTGGAGCAGATCCAGGCTCTGGTCGACCAGTTCCTGCCCGTCATCGCACCGCTGTTCGGTCTCACCGACGAACAGGTGAAGCAGACTCTCGAACAGGTAGCCAAGTTCGTCGCCGACACCGAGGCTGTGGAGCATGGACAGGTGGACGTCACCGACGGCCTCGCGGCTATGATCACCGACATCCTCGAGATTGTCGAGATTCTCGGCATCAACTGGACTGCGCCCAGTAAGCAAACTTCAAATCAGAAACGATGCAGTAGCATCATTTCATTACTGAATGTTGCTTATCGTGAATATCTGCTGTGGGATCGACGGGAAATGGTGTGGTCTTAATTCACGCTAAATTTCGATGTGTGAATTCCAATGTCATCAGTGCGATGCTTCCCCATCCACAACGAACTTTCTTAAAATATACAGTTTTCCAGAAGCAGAACTGCCAAACACAAAACGCTGTATCAGTCCAAATGTAGCGCACTTCGAGGTGGCATATTGTTGTTTTCACGCAACCTCTAACTCACCGTCTCATTTTCCTTAGCCGATCAGACACCGACTGTGTTCGACGCTCTGCTGGCGGAGCTGGAGGCTGCCCTCAACGCACTGCTGGATACTCTGGGGCCGGTGCTCGGTCTGACCGATGACCAGATCCAGGCTATCGAGGCCGACATCGACACACTCGTTAAGGACATTGAGCACATCGAGCACGGAGATATCGACGTGGACGGCGGTCTTGAGAAGGTTCTTCAAGACATCGTGAACATCCTTCACGACTTTGGCGTCAATTCCAACCGGAAGATCAATGTAGAAGCCACCAGTGAGTTCATTTTCCGGGCAGAATTTCATGAATGGTAGTAATGTTTTTTTTTCTTCAAAGTTTATTATATTTTCAACATATGCATTGCATTATACTACATTTCTCACAGGCACGCACCCCCCCCCCCCACGCACAAACATGGTACCACATCGGCATCTGTGCAGCCCGTCTGGCCAAGCCGGAACGGTGCCCGTATTGGCAAAAACCCGCCCTCGCTCCGGGGAGGTCTGGGGGTTACCGCCCCGGCTGGGGAGAGCTGTGGGGTACCTCCCCGACGCTCCAGACAGGCCGCAGCCCCCGCCCGCGCTGCCTCGCGCTTTACATCGCGTGGCAGTGCCCCATCGGCCGGCCCGGCGCGCGACCCGTCAGTCCGTTAGACTGGCGCGCCGCGCGCCCGGCCGGCCGACCGGCCTTGCAAGGGCCGGTCTCAGGTTGGCCCGGTTGGGTAAGGGCGGGGACGCACAAATATGCAAACAAAACACGCAGGCATGTTGCACCACGCACATACTGACACTCGACATGACAGCAAAACAGTCACAACATCGCCGCCACGGGACGGAACACCACTGTCTGCCCCCGCACGCTACCGCCGCCGTCTCCAAGCTAACTCAATTCCCAGCTATCTCAGACACAAATCACCGTTACTGTCAGTCATCATACACCATTTACTTATACATTTGTCAAAAGACTTGTTTTTCATTGCAATGATTCGTTCTACTCGCCAATGATTGGCAACTGTCTCTATCGCCCCTTCCTTATACGCATGTTTTGTCTGGCACTGATTTAATTTATTTGTAACAAAATATTGTTTTACTATTAGGATTATTAAATTAACTACCGACGGCACAGAAGGGTATCCAAATAATGCCGTGCTAACGCTAACAAAATCACGCTACTAACAAAATCACGCTACGCACTGAATAATTTAGACATTTCAATAACGGCCAAAGATAATAGCTATCTCAGTTCAAAACCAATACAAATGAGAAACATTCCCTTTAACGGGTATTCTCGCTCACCCGTCACTGAAGTTCAATCCGTGTAGAATGAAAGTGAGCCACAACCAGTAAGCATGCAACCTCGAACTTCTATATCAAGTCTAACGCAGAAACAGTTGGTGAAGAGCATGGTGGGACTGGTCAACTACCTACGTTACGAAGAGTAACAGGAGACGTTAGGTGAATGACAATTAGCAGAATCTCATCTCCCAATATTTTTCCTTGCGTCTAAACACAATTTAGTAGAACCATGTACAGCAAATGGTCATCGTAATCAATGGCAAAAATTACCAGGAGGCACGTTGATGAATTTCAAACGATGCAATTCCAAATGATTGTTTATGTTTGTGCCACAGCGCCCAAGTCGCTGATCGACCAGCTGCTGGAGCAGATCCAGGCTCTGGTCGACCAGTTCCTGCCCGTCATCGCACCGCTGTTCGGTCTCACCGACGAACAGGTGAAGCAGACTCTCGAACAGGTAGCCAAGTTCGTCGCCGACACCGAGGCTGTGGAGCATGGACAGGTGGACGTCACCGACGGCCTCGCGGCTATGATCACCGACATCCTCGAGATTGTCGAGATTCTCGGCATCAACTGGACTGCGCCCAGTAAGCAAACTTCAAATCAGAAACGATGCAGTAGCATCATTTCATTACTGAATGTTGCTTATCGTGAATATCTGCTGTGGGATCGACGGGAAATGGTGTGGTCTTAATTCACGCTAAATTTCGATGTGTGAATTCCAATGTCATCAGTGCGATGCTTCCCCATCCACAACGAACTTTCTTAAAATATACAGTTTTCCAGAAGCAGAACTGCCAAACACAAAACGCTGTATCAGTCCAAATGTAGCGCACTTCGAGGTGGCATATTGTTGTTTTCACGCAACCTCTAACTCACCGTCTCATTTTCCTTAGCCGATCAGACACCGACTGTGTTCGACGCTCTGCTGGCGGAGCTGGAGGCTGCCCTCAACGCACTGCTGGATACTCTGGGGCCGGTGCTCGGTCTGACCGATGACCAGATCCAGGCTATCGAGGCCGACATCGACACACTCGTTAAGGACATTGAGCACATCGAGCACGGAGATATCGACGTGGACGGCGGTCTTGAGAAGGTTCTTCAAGACATCGTGAACATCCTTCACGACTTTGGCGTCAATTCCAACCGGAAGATCAATGTAGAAGCCACCAGTGAGTTCATTTTCCGGGCAGAATTTCATGAATGGTAGTAATGTTTTTTTTCTCAAAGTTTATTATATTTTCAACATATGCATTGCATTATACTACATTTCTCACAGGCACGCACCCCCCCCCCCCCCCCCCCACGCACAAACATGGTACCACATCGGCATCTGTGCAGCCCGTCTGGCCAAGCCGGAACGGTGCCCGTATTGGCAAAAACCCGTCCTCGCTCCGGGGAGGTCTGGGGGTTACCGCCCCGGCTGGGGAGAGCTGTGGGGTACCTCCCCGACGCTCCAGACAGGCCGCAGCCCCCGCCCGCGCTGCCTCGCGCTTTACATCGCGTGGCAGTGCCCCATCGGCCGGCCCGGCGCGCGACCCGTCAGTCCGTTAGACTGGCGCGCCGCGCGCCCGGCCGGCCGACCGGCCTTGCAAGGGCCGGTCTCAGGTTGGCCCGGTTGGGTAAGGGCGGGGACGCACAAATATGCAAACAAAACACGCAGGCATGTTGCACCACGCACATACTGACACTCGACATGACAGCAAAACAGTCACAACATCGCCGCCACGGGACGGAACACCACTGTCTGCCCCCGCACGCTACCGCCGCCGTCTCCAAGCTAACTCAATTCCCAGCTATCTCAGACACAAATCACCGTTACTGTCAGTCATCATACACCATTTACTTATACATTTGTCAAAAGACTTGTTTTTCATTGCAATGATTCGTTCTACTCGCCAATGATTGGCAACTGTCTCTATCGCCCCTTCCTTATACGCATGTTTTGTCTGGCACTGATTTAATTTATTTGTAACAAAATATTGTTTTACTATTAGGATTATTAAATTAACTACCGACGGCACAGAAGGGTATCCAAATAATGCCGTGCTAACGCTAACAAAATCACGCTACTAACAAAATCACGCTACGCACTGAATAATTTAGACATTTCAATAACGGCCAAAGATAATAGCTATCTCAGTTCAAAACCAATACAAATGAGAAACATTCCCTTTAACGGGTATTCTCGCTCACCCGTCACTGAAGTTCAATCCGTGTAGAATGAAAGTGAGCCACAACCAGTAAGCATGCAACCTCGAACTTCTATATCAAGTCTAACGCAGAAACAGTTGGTGAAGAGCATGGTGGGACTGGTCAACTACCTACGTTACGAAGAGTAACAGGAGACGTTAGGTGAATGACAATTAGCAGAATCTCATCTCCCAATATTTTTCCTTGCGTCTAAACACAATTTAGTAGAACCATGTACAGCAAATGGTCATCGTAATCAATGGCAAAAATTACCAGGAGGCACGTTGATGAATTTCAAACGATGCAATTCCAAATGATTGTTTATGTTTGTGCCACAGCGCCCAAGTCGCTGATCGACCAGCTGCTGGAGCAGATCCAGGCTCTGGTCGACCAGTTCCTGCCCGTCATCGCACCGCTGTTCGGTCTCACCGACGAACAGGTGAAGCAGACTCTCGAACAGGTAGCCAAGTTCGTCGCCGACACCGAGGCTGTGGAGCATGGACAGGTGGACGTCACCGACGGCCTCGCGGCTATGATCACCGACATCCTCGAGATTGTCGAGATTCTCGGCATCAACTGGACTGCGCCCAGTAAGCAAACTTCAAATCAGAAACGATGCAGTAGCATCATTTCATTACTGAATGTTGCTTATCGTGAATATCTGCTGTGGGATCGACGGGAAATGGTGTGGTCTTAATTCACGCTAAATTTCGATGTGTGAATTCCAATGTCATCAGTGCGATGCTTCCCCATCCACAACGAACTTTCTTAAAATATACAGTTTTCCAGAAGCAGAACTGCCAAACACAAAACGCTGTATCAGTCCAAATGTAGCGCACTTCGAGGTGGCATATTGTTGTTTTCACGCAACCTCTAACTCACCGTCTCATTTTCCTTAGCCGATCAGACACCGACTGTGTTCGACGCTCTGCTGGCGGAGCTGGAGGCTGCCCTCAACGCACTGCTGGATACTCTGGGGCCGGTGCTCGGTCTGACCGATGACCAGATCCAGGCTATCGAGGCCGACATCGACACACTCGTTAAGGACATTGAGCACATCGAGCACGGAGATATCGACGTGGACGGCGGTCTTGAGAAGGTTCTTCAAGACATCGTGAACATCCTTCACGACTTTGGCGTCAATTCCAACCGGAAGATCAATGTAGAAGCCACCAGTGAGTTCATTTTCCGGGCAGAATTTCATGAATGGTAGTAATGTTTTTTTTTCTCAAAGTTTATTATATTTTCAACATATGCATTGCATTATACTACATTTCTCACAGGCACGCACCCCCCCCCCCCCCACGCACAAACATGGTACCACATCGGCATCTGTGCAGCCCGTCTGGCCAAGCCGGAACGGTGCCCGTATTGGCAAAAACCCGCCCTCGCTCCGGGGAGGTCTGGGGGTTACCGCCCCGGCTGGGGAGAGCTGTGGGGTACCTCCCCGACGCTCCAGACAGGCCGCAGCCCCCGCCCGCGCTGCCTCGCGCTTTACATCGCGTGGCAGTGCCCCATCGGCCGGCCCGGCGCGCGACCCGTCAGTCCGTTAGACTGGCGCGCCGCGCGCCCGGCCGGCCGACCGGCCTTGCAAGGGCCGGTCTCAGGTTGGCCCGGTTGGGTAAGGGCGGGGACGCACAAATATGCAAACAAAACACGCAGGCATGTTGCACCACGCACATACTGACACTCGACATGACAGCAAAACAGTCACAACATCGCCGCCACGGGACGGAACACCACTGTCTGCCCCCGCACGCTACCGCCGCCGTCTCCAAGCTAACTCAATTCCCAGCTATCTCAGACACAAATCACCGTTACTGTCAGTCATCATACACCATTTACTTATACATTTGTCAAAAGACTTGTTTTTCATTGCAATGATTCGTTCTACTCGCCAATGATTGGCAACTGTCTCTATCGCCCCTTCCTTATACGCATGTTTTGTCTGGCACTGATTTAATTTATTTGTAACAAAATATTGTTTTACTATTAGGATTATTAAATTAACTACCGACGGCACAGAAGGGTATCCAAATAATGCCGTGCTAACGCTAACAAAATCACGCTACTAACAAAATCACGCTACGCACTGAATAATTTAGACATTTCAATAACGGCCAAAGATAATAGCTATCTCAGTTCAAAACCAATACAAATGAGAAACATTCCCTTTAACGGGTATTCTCGCTCACCCGTCACTGAAGTTCAATCCGTGTAGAATGAAAGTGAGCCACAACCAGTAAGCATGCAACCTCGAACTTCTATATCAAGTCTAACGCAGAAACAGTTGGTGAAGAGCATGGTGGGACTGGTCAACTACCTACGTTACGAAGAGTAACAGGAGACGTTAGGTGAATGACAATTAGCAGAATCTCATCTCCCAATATTTTTCCTTGCGTCTAAACACAATTTAGTAGAACCATGTACAGCAAATGGTCATCGTAATCAATGGCAAAAATTACCAGGAGGCACGTTGATGAATTTCAAACGATGCAATTCCAAATGATTGTTTATGTTTGTGCCACAGCGCCCAAGTCGCTGATCGACCAGCTGCTGGAGCAGATCCAGGCTCTGGTCGACCAGTTCCTGCCCGTCATCGCACCGCTGTTCGGTCTCACCGACGAACAGGTGAAGCAGACTCTCGAACAGGTAGCCAAGTTCGTCGCCGACACCGAGGCTGTGGAGCATGGACAGGTGGACGTCACCGACGGCCTCGCGGCTATGATCACCGACATCCTCGAGATTGTCGAGATTCTCGGCATCAACTGGACTGCGCCCAGTAAGCAAACTTCAAATCAGAAACGATGCAGTAGCATCATTTCATTACTGAATGTTGCTTATCGTGAATATCTGCTGTGGGATCGACGGGAAATGGTGTGGTCTTAATTCACGCTAAATTTCGATGTGTGAATTCCAATGTCATCAGTGCGATGCTTCCCCATCCACAACGAACTTTCTTAAAATATACAGTTTTCCAGAAGCAGAACTGCCAAACACAAAACGCTGTATCAGTCCAAATGTAGCGCACTTCGAGGTGGCATATTGTTGTTTTCACGCAACCTCTAACTCACCGTCTCATTTTCCTTAGCCGATCAGACACCGACTGTGTTCGACGCTCTGCTGGCGGAGCTGGAGGCTGCCCTCAACGCACTGCTGGATACTCTGGGGCCGGTGCTCGGTCTGACCGATGACCAGATCCAGGCTATCGAGGCCGACATCGACACACTCGTTAAGGACATTGAGCACATCGAGCACGGAGATATCGACGTGGACGGCGGTCTTGAGAAGGTTCTTCAAGACATCGTGAACATCCTTCACGACTTTGGCGTCAATTCCAACCGGAAGATCAATGTAGAAGCCACCAGTGAGTTCATTTTCCGGGCAGAATTTCATGAATGGTAGTAATGTTTTTTTTTCTCAAAGTTTATTATATTTTCAACATATGCATTGCATTATACTACATTTCTCACAGGCACGCACCCCCCCCCCCCCCACGCACAAACATGGTACCACATCGGCATCTGTGCAGCCCGTCTGGCCAAGCCGGAACGGTGCCCGTATTGGCAAAAACCCGCCCTCGCTCCGGGGAGGTCTGGGGGTTACCGCCCCGGCTGGGGAGAGCTGTGGGGTACCTCCCCGACGCTCCAGACAGGCCGCAGCCCCCGCCCGCGCTGCCTCGCGCTTTACATCGCGTGGCAGTGCCCCATCGGCCGGCCCGGCGCGCGACCCGTCAGTCCGTTAGACTGGCGCGCCGCGCGCCCGGCCGGCCGACCGGCCTTGCAAGGGCCGGTCTCAGGTTGGCCCGGTTGGGTAAGGGCGGGGACGCACAAATATGCAAACAAAACACGCAGGCATGTTGCACCACGCACATACTGACACTCGACATGACAGCAAAACAGTCACAACATCGCCGCCACGGGACGGAACACCACTGTCTGCCCCCGCACGCTACCGCCGCCGTCTCCAAGCTAACTCAATTCCCAGCTATCTCAGACACAAATCACCGTTACTGTCAGTCATCATACACCATTTACTTATACATTTGTCAAAAGACTTGTTTTTCATTGCAATGATTCGTTCTACTCGCCAATGATTGGCAACTGTCTCTATCGCCCCTTCCTTATACGCATGTTTTGTCTGGCACTGATTTAATTTATTTGTAACAAAATATTGTTTTACTATTAGGATTATTAAATTAACTACCGACGGCACAGAAGGGTATCCAAATAATGCCGTGCTAACGCTAACAAAATCACGCTACTAACAAAATCACGCTACGCACTGAATAATTTAGACATTTCAATAACGGCCAAAGATAATAGCTATCTCAGTTCAAAACCAATACAAATGAGAAACATTCCCTTTAACGGGTATTCTCGCTCACCCGTCACTGAAGTTCAATCCGTGTAGAATGAAAGTGAGCCACAACCAGTAAGCATGCAACCTCGAACTTCTATATCAAGTCTAACGCAGAAACAGTTGGTGAAGAGCATGGTGGGACTGGTCAACTACCTACGTTACGAAGAGTAACAGGAGACGTTAGGTGAATGACAATTAGCAGAATCTCATCTCCCAATATTTTTCCTTGCGTCTAAACACAATTTAGTAGAGCCATGTACAGCAAATGGTCATCGTAATCAATGGCAAAAATTACCAGGAGGCACGTTGATGAATTTCAAACGATGCAATTCCAAATGATTGTTTATGTTTGTGCCACAGCGCCCAAGTCGCTGATCGACCAGCTGCTGGAGCAGATCCAGGCTCTGGTCGACCAGTTCCTGCCCGTCATCGCACCGCTGTTCGGTCTCACCGACGAACAGGTGAAGCAGACTCTCGAACAGGTAGCCAAGTTCGTCGCCGACACCGAGGCTGTGGAGCATGGACAGGTGGACGTCACCGACGGCCTCGCGGCTATGATCACCGACATCCTCGAGATTGTCGAGATTCTCGGCATCAACTGGACTGCGCCCAGTAAGCAAACTTCAAATCAGAAACGATGCAGTAGCATCATTTCATTACTGAATGTTGCTTATCGTGAATATCTGCTGTGGGATCGACGGGAAATGGTGTGGTCTTAATTCACGCTAAATTTCGATGTGTGAATTCCAATGTCATCAGTGCGATGCTTCCCCATCCACAACGAACTTTCTTAAAATATACAGTTTTCCAGAAGCAGAACTGCCAAACACAAAACGCTGTATCAGTCCAAATGTAGCGCACTTCGAGGTGGCATATTGTTGTTTTCACGCAACCTCTAACTCACCGTCTCATTTTCCTTAGCCGATCAGACACCGACTGTGTTCGACGCTCTGCTGGCGGAGCTGGAGGCTGCCCTCAACGCACTGCTGGATACTCTGGGGCCGGTGCTCGGTCTGACCGATGACCAGATCCAGGCTATCGAGGCCGACATCGACACACTCGTTAAGGACATTGAGCACATCGAGCACGGAGATATCGACGTGGACGGCGGTCTTGAGAAGGTTCTTCAAGACATCGTGAACATCCTTCACGACTTTGGCGTCAATTCCAACCGGAAGATCAATGTAGAAGCCACCAGTGAGTTCATCTTCCGGGCAGAATTTCATGAATGGTAGTAATGTTTTTTTTTCTCAAAGTTTATTATATTTTCAACATATGCATTGCATTATACTACATTTCTCACAGGCACGCACCCCTCCCCCCCCCCACGCACAAACATGGTACCACATCGGCATCTGTGCAGCCCGTCTGGCCAAGCCGGAACGGTGCCCGTATTGGCAAAAACCCGCCCTCGCTCCGGGGAGGTCTGGGGGTTACCGCCCCGGCTGGGGAGAGCTGTGGGGTACCTCCCCGACGCTCCAGACAGGCCGCAGCCCCCGCCCGCGCTGCCTCGCGCTTTACATCGCGTGGCAGTGCCCCATCGGCCGGCCCGGCGCGCGACCCGTCAGTCCGTTAGACTGGCGCGCCGCGCGCCCGGCCGGCCGACCGGCCTTGCAAGGGCCGGTCTCAGGTTGGCCCGGTTGGGTAAGGGCGGGGACGCACAAATATGCAAACAAAACACGCAGGCATGTTGCACCACGCACATACTGACACTCGACATGACAGCAAAACAGTCACAACATCGCCGCCACGGGACGGAACACCACTGTCTGCCCCCGCACGCTACCGCCGCCGTCTCCAAGCTAACTCAATTCCCAGCTATCTCAGACACAAATCACCGTTACTGTCAGTCATCATACACCATTTACTTATACATTTGTCAAAAGACTTGTTTTTCATTGCAATGATTCGTTCTACTCGCCAATGATTGGCAACTGTCTCTATCGCCCCTTCCTTATACGCATGTTTTGTCTGGCACTGATTTAATTTATTTGTAACAAAATATTGTTTTACTATTAGGATTATTAAATTAACTACCAACGGCACAGAAGGGTATCCAAATAATGCCGTGCTAACGCTAACAAAATCACGCTACTAACAAAATCACGCTACGCACTGAATAATTTAGACATTTCAATAACGGCCAAAGATAATAGCTATCTCAGTTCAAAACCAATACAAATGAGAAACATTCCCTTTAACGGGTATTCTCGCTCACCCGTCACTGAAGTTCAATCCGTGTAGAATGAAAGTGAGCCACAACCAGTAAGCATGCAACCTCGAACTTCTATATCAAGTCTAACGCAGAAACAGTTGGTGAAGAGCATGGTGGGACTGGTCAACTACCTACGTTACGAAGAGTAACAGGAGACGTTAGGTGAATGACAATTAGCAGAATCTCATCTCCCAATATTTTTCCTTGCGTCTAAACACAATTTAGTAGAACCATGTACAGCAAATGGTCATCGTAATCAATGGCAAAAATTACCAGGAGGCACGTTGATGAATTTCAAACGATGCAATTCCAAATGATTGTTTATGTTTGTGCCACAGCGCCCAAGTCGCTGATCGACCAGCTGCTGGAGCAGATCCAGGCTCTGGTCGACCAGTTCCTGCCCGTCATCGCACCGCTGTTCGGTCTCACCGACGAACAGGTGAAGCAGACTCTCGAACAGGTAGCCAAGTTCGTCGCCGACACCGAGGCTGTGGAGCATGGACAGGTGGACGTCACCGACGGCCTCGCGGCTATGATCACCGACATCCTCGAGATTGTCGAGATTCTCGGCATCAACTGGACTGCGCCCAGTAAGCAAACTTCAAATCAGAAACGATGCAGTAGCATCATTTCATTACTGAATGTTGCTTATCGTGAATATCTGCTGTGGGATCGACGGGAAATGGTGTGGTCTTAATTCACGCTAAATTTCGATGTGTGAATTCCAATGTCATCAGTGCGATGCTTCCCCATCCACAACGAACTTTCTTAAAATATACAGTTTTCCAGAAGCAGAACTGCCAAACACAAAACGCTGTATCAGTCCAAATGTAGCGCACTTCGAGGTGGCATATTGTTGTTTTCACGCAACCTCTAACTCACCGTCTCATTTTCCTTAGCCGATCAGACACCGACTGTGTTCGACGCTCTGCTGGCGGAGCTGGAGGCTGCCCTCAACGCACTGCTGGATACTCTGGGGCCGGTGCTCGGTCTGACCGATGACCAGATCCAGGCTATCGAGGCCGACATCGACACACTCGTTAAGGACATTGAGCACATCGAGCACGGAGATATCGACGTGGACGGCGGTCTTGAGAAGGTTCTTCAAGACATCGTGAACATCCTTCACGACTTTGGCGTCAATTCCAACCGGAAGATCAATGTAGAAGCCACCAGTGAGTTCATTTTCCGGGCAGAATTTCATGAATGGTAGTAATGTTTTTTTTTCTCAAAGTTTATTATATTTTCAACATATGCATTGCATTATACTACATTTCTCACAGGCACGCACCCCCCCCCCCCCCCCCACGCACAAACATGGTACCACATCGGCATCTGTGCAGCCCGTCTGGCCAAGCCGGAACGGTGCCCGTATTGGCAAAAACCCGCCCTCGCTCCGGGGAGGTCTGGGGGTTACCGCCCCGGCTGGGGAGAGCTGTGGGGTACCTCCCCGACGCTCCAGACAGGCCGCAGCCCCCGCCCGCGCTGCCTCGCGCTTTACATCGCGTGGCAGTGCCCCATCGGCCGGCCCGGCGCGCGACCCGTCAGTCCGTTAGACTGGCGCGCCGCGCGCCCGGCCGGCCGACCGGCCTTGCAAGGGCCGGTCTCAGGTTGGCCCGGTTGGGTAAGGGCGGGGACGCACAAATATGCAAACAAAACACGCAGGCATGTTGCACCACGCACATACTGACACTCGACATGACAGCAAAACAGTCACAACATCGCCGCCACGGGACGGAACACCACTGTCTGCCCCCGCACGCTACCGCCGCCGTCTCCAAGCTAACTCAATTCCCAGCTATCTCAGACACAAATCACCGTTACTGTCAGTCATCATACACCATTTACTTATACATTTGTCAAAAGACTTGTTTTTCATTGCAATGATTCGTTCTACTCGCCAATGATTGGCAACTGTCTCTATCGCCCCTTCCTTATACGCATGTTTTGTCTGGCACTGATTTAATTTATTTGTAACAAAATATTGTTTTACTATTAGGATTATTAAATTAACTACCGACGGCACAGAAGGGTATCCAAATAATGCCGTGCTAACGCTAACAAAATCACGCTACTAACAAAATCACGCTACGCACTGAATAATTTAGACATTTCAATAACGGCCAAAGATAATAGCTATCTCAGTTCAAAACCAATACAAATGAGAAACATTCCCTTTAACGGGTATTCTCGCTCACCCGTCACTGAAGTTCAATCCGTGTAGAATGAAAGTGAGCCACAACCAGTAAGCATGCAACCTCGAACTTCTATATCAAGTCTAACGCAGAAACAGTTGGTGAAGAGCATGGTGGGACTGGTCAACTACCTACGTTACGAAGAGTAACAGGAGACGTTAGGTGAATGACAATTAGCAGAATCTCATCTCCCAATATTTTTCCTTGCGTCTAAACACAATTTAGTAGAGCCATGTACAGCAAATGGTCATCGTAATCAATGGCAAAAATTACCAGGAGGCACGTTGATGAATTTCAAACGATGCAATTCCAAATGATTGTTTATGTTTGTGCCACAGCGCCCAAGTCGCTGATCGACCAGCTGCTGGAGCAGATCCAGGCTCTGGTCGACCAGTTCCTGCCCGTCATCGCACCGCTGTTCGGTCTCACCGACGAACAGGTGAAGCAGACTCTCGAACAGGTAGCCAAGTTCGTCGCCGACACCGAGGCTGTGGAGCATGGACAGGTGGACGTCACCGACGGCCTCGCGGCTATGATCACCGACATCCTCGAGATTGTCGAGATTCTCGGCATCAACTGGACTGCGCCCAGTAAGCAAACTTCAAATCAGAAACGATGCAGTAGCATCATTTCATTACTGAATGTTGCTTATCGTGAATATCTGCTGTGGGATCGACGGGAAATGGTGTGGTCTTAATTCACGCTAAATTTCGATGTGTGAATTCCAATGTCATCAGTGCGATGCTTCCCCATCCACAACGAACTTTCTTAAAATATACAGTTTTCCAGAAGCAGAACTGCCAAACACAAAACGCTGTATCAGTCCAAATGTAGCGCACTTCGAGGTGGCATATTGTTGTTTTCACGCAACCTCTAACTCACCGTCTCATTTTCCTTAGCCGATCAGACACCGACTGTGTTCGACGCTCTGCTGGCGGAGCTGGAGGCTGCCCTCAACGCACTGCTGGATACTCTGGGGCCGGTGCTCGGTCTGACCGATGACCAGATCCAGGCTATCGAGGCCGACATCGACACACTCGTTAAGGACATTGAGCACATCGAGCACGGAGATATCGACGTGGACGGCGGTCTTGAGAAGGTTCTTCAAGACATCGTGAACATCCTTCACGACTTTGGCGTCAATTCCAACCGGAAGATCAATGTAGAAGCCACCAGTGAGTTCATCTTCCGGGCAGAATTTCATGAATGGTAGTAATGTTTTTTTTTCTCAAAGTTTATTATATTTTCAACATATGCATTGCATTATACTACATTTCTCACAGGCACGCACCCCCCCCCCCCCCCACGCACAAACATGGTACCACATCGGCATCTGTGCAGCCCGTCTGGCCAAGCCGGAACGGTGCCCGTATTGGCAAAAACCCGCCCTCGCTCCGGGGAGGTCTGGGGGTTACCGCCCCGGCTGGGGAGAGCTGTGGGGTACCTCCCCGACGCTCCAGACAGGCCGCAGCCCCCGCCCGCGCTGCCTCGCGCTTTACATCGCGTGGCAGTGCCCCATCGGCCGGCCCGGCGCGCGACCCGTCAGTCCGTTAGACTGGCGCGCCGCGCGCCCGGCCGGCCGACCGGCCTTGCAAGGGCCGGTCTCAGGTTGGCCCGGTTGGGTAAGGGCGGGGACGCACAAATATGCAAACAAAACACGCAGGCATGTTGCACCACGCACATACTGACACTCGACATGACAGCAAAACAGTCACAACATCGCCGCCACGGGACGGAACACCACTGTCTGCCCCCGCACGCTACCGCCGCCGTCTCCAAGCTAACTCAATTCCCAGCTATCTCAGACACAAATCACCGTTACTGTCAGTCATCATACACCATTTACTTATACATTTGTCAAAAGACTTGTTTTTCATTGCAATGATTCGTTCTACTCGCCAATGATTGGCAACTGTCTCTATCGCCCCTTCCTTATACGCATGTTTTGTCTGGCACTGATTTAATTTATTTGTAACAAAATATTGTTTTACTATTAGGATTATTAAATTAACTACCGACGGCACAGAAGGGTATCCAAATAATGCCGTGCTAACGCTAACAAAATCACGCTACTAACAAAATCACGCTACGCACTGAATAATTTAGACATTTCAATAACGGCCAAAGATAATAGCTATCTCAGTTCAAAACCAATACAAATGAGAAACATTCCCTTTAACGGGTATTCTCGCTCACCCGTCACTGAAGTTCAATCCGTGTAGAATGAAAGTGAGCCACAACCAGTAAGCATGCAACCTCGAACTTCTATATCAAGTCTAACGCAGAAACAGTTGGTGAAGAGCATGGTGGGACTGGTCAACTACCTACGTTACGAAGAGTAACAGGAGACGTTAGGTGAATGACAATTAGCAGAATCTCATCTCCCAATATTTTTCCTTGCGTCTAAACACAATTTAGTAGAACCATGTACAGCAAATGGTCATCGTAATCAATGGCAAAAATTACCAGGAGGCACGTTGATGAATTTCAAACGATGCAATTCCAAATGATTGTTTATGTTTGTGCCACAGCGCCCAAGTCGCTGATCGACCAGCTGCTGGAGCAGATCCAGGCTCTGGTCGACCAGTTCCTGCCCGTCATCGCACCGCTGTTCGGTCTCACCGACGAACAGGTGAAGCAGACTCTCGAACAGGTAGCCAAGTTCGTCGCCGACACCGAGGCTGTGGAGCATGGACAGGTGGACGTCACCGACGGCCTCGCGGCTATGATCACCGACATCCTCGAGATTGTCGAGATTCTCGGCATCAACTGGACTGCGCCCAGTAAGCAAACTTCAAATCAGAAACGATGCAGTAGCATCATTTCATTACTGAATGTTGCTTATCGTGAATATCTGCTGTGGGATCGACGGGAAATGGTGTGGTCTTAATTCACGCTAAATTTCGATGTGTGAATTCCAATGTCATCAGTGCGATGCTTCCCCATCCACAACGAACTTTCTTAAAATATACAGTTTTCCAGAAGCAGAACTGCCAAACACAAAACGCTGTATCAGTCCAAATGTAGCGCACTTCGAGGTGGCATATTGTTGTTTTCACGCAACCTCTAACTCACCGTCTCATTTTCCTTAGCCGATCAGACACCGACTGTGTTCGACGCTCTGCTGGCGGAGCTGGAGGCTGCCCTCAACGCACTGCTGGATACTCTGGGGCCGTTGCTCGGTTTGACCGATGACCAGATCCAGGCTATCGAGGCCGACATCGACACACTCGTTAAGGACATTGAGCACATCGAGCACGGAGATATCGACGTGGACGGCGGTCTTGAGAAGGTTGTTCAGGACATCGTGAACATCCTTCACGACTTTGGCCTCAATTCCAACCGGAAGATCAATGTAGAAGCGACCAGTGAGTTCATCTTCCGGGCAGAATTTCATATGAATGGTAGTAATGTTTTTTTTCTTCAAAGTTTATTATCTTTTCAACATATGCATTGCATTATACTACATTTCTCACAGGCACGCACCCCCCCCCCCCCCCCCCCCCACGCACAAATATGGTGCCACATCGGCATCTGTGCAGCCCGTCTGGCCAAGCCGGAACGGTGCCCGTATTGGCAAAAACCCGTCCTCGCTCCGGGGAGGTCTGGGGGTTACCGCCCCGGCCGGGGAGAGCTGTGGGGTACCTCCCCGACGCTCCAGACAGGCCGCAGCCCCCGCCCGCACTGCCTTGCGCTTTACATTGCGTGGTAGTGCCCCATCGGCCGGCCCGGCGCGCGACCCGTCAGTCCGTTAGACTGGCGCGCCGCGCGCCCGGCCGGCCGACCGGCCTTGCAAGGGCCGGTCTCAGGTTGGCCCGGTTGGGTAAGGGCGGGGACGCACAAATATGCAAACAAAACACGCAGGCATGTTGCACCACGCACATACTGACACTCGACATGACAGCAAAACAGTCACAACATCGTCGCCACGGGACGGAACACCACTGTCTGCCCCCGCACGCTACCGCCGCCGTCTCCAAGCTAACTCAATTCCCAGCTATCTCAGACACAAATCACCGTTGCTGTCAGTCATCATACACCATTTACTTATACATTTGTCAAAAGACTTGTTTTTCATTGCAATGATTCGTTCTACTCGCCAATGATTGGCAACTGTCTCTATCGCCCCTTCCTTATACGCATGTTTTGTCTGGCACTGATTTAATTTATTTGTAACAAAATATTGTTTTACTATTAGGATTATTAACTTAACTACCGACGGCACAGAAGGGTATCCAAATAATACCGTGCTAACGCTAACAAAATCACGCTACTAACAAAATCACGCTACGCACTGAATAATTCAGACATTTCAATAACGGCCAAAGATAATAGCTATTTCAGTTCAAAACCAATACAAATGAGAAACATTCCCTTTAACGGGTATTCTCGCTCACCCATCACTGAAGTTCAATCCGTTTGGGCACCATGTGACCTTCGTTGTCGGAGCGCCCCTAAACCCCAATAAAAAAAGAGAAGTTCAATCCGTGTAGAATGAAAGTGAGCCACAACCAGTAAGCATGCAACCTCGAACTTCTATATCAAGTCTAACGCAGAAACAGTTGGTGAAGAGCATGGTGGGACTGGTCAACTACCTACGTTACGAAGAGTAACAGGAGACGTTAGGTGAATGACAATTAGCAGAATCTCATCTCCCAATATTTTTCCTTGCGTCTAAACACAATTTAGTAGAACCATGTACAGCAAATGGTCATCATAATCAATGGCAAAAATTACCAGGAGGCACGTTGATGAATTTCAAACGATGCAATTCCAAATGATTGTTTATGTTTGTGCCACAGCGCCCAAGTCGCTGATCGACCAGCTGCTGGAGCAGATCCAGGCTCTGGTCGACCAGTTCCTGCCCGTCATCGCACCGCTGTTCGGTCTCACCGATGAACAGGTGAAGCAGACTCTCGAACAGGTAGCCAAGTTCGTCGCCGACACCGAGGCTTTGGAGCATGGACAGGTGGACGTCACCGACGGCCTCGCGGCTATGATCACCGACATCCTCGAGATTGTCGAGATTCTCGGCATCAACTGGACTGCGCCCAGTAAGCAAACTTCAAATCAGAAACGATGCAGTAGCATCATTTCATTACTGAATGTTGCTTATCGTGAATATCTGCTGTGTGATCGACGGGAAATGGTGTGGTCTTAATTCACGCTAAATTTCGATGTGTGAATTCCAATGTCATCAGTGCGATGCTTCCCCATCCACAAAGACCTTTCTTAAAATATACAGTTTTCCAGAAGCAGAACTGCCAAACACAAAACGCTGTATCAGTCCAAATGTAGCGCACTTCGAGGTGGCATATTGTTGTTTTCACGCAACCTCTAACTCACCGTCTCATTTTCCTTAGCCGATCAGACACCGACTGTGTTCGACGCTCTGCTGGCGGAGCTGGAGGCTGCCCTCAACGCACTGCTGGATACTCTGGGGCCGTTGCTCGGTCTGACCGATGACCAGATCCAGGCTATCGAGGCCGACATCGACACACTCGTTAAGGACATTGAGCACATCGAGCACGGAGATATCAACGTGGACGGCGGTCTTGAGAAGGTTGTTCAGGACATCGTGAACATCCTTCACGACTTTGGCGTCAATTCCAACCGGAAGATCAATGTAGAAGCCACCAGTGAGTTCATCTTCCGGGCAGAATTTCATATGAATGGTAGTAATGTTTTTTTTCTTCAAAGTGTATTATCTTTTCAACATATGCATTGCATTATACTACATTTCTCACAGGCACGCACCCCCCCCCCCCCCCACGCACAAACATGGTGCCACATCGGCATCTGTGCAGCCCGTCTGGCCAAGCCGGAACGGTGCCCGTATTGGCAAAAACCCGTCCTCGCTCCGGGGAGGTCTGGGGGTTACCGCCCCGGCCGGGGAGAGCTGTGGAGTACCTCCTCGACGCTCCAGACAGGCCGCAGCCCCCGCCCGCACTGCCTCGCGCTTTACATCGCGTGGCAGTGCCCCATCGGCCGGCCCGGCGCGCGACCCGTCAGTCCGTTAGACTGGCGCGCCGCGCGCCCGGCCGGCCGACCGGCCTTGCAAGGGCCGGTCTCAGGTTGGCCCGGTTGGGTAAGGGCGGGGACGCACAAATATGCAAACAAAACACGCAGGCATGGTGCACCACGCACATACTGACACTCGACATGACAGCAAAACAGTCACAACATCGCCGCCACGGGACGGAACACCACTGTCTGCCCCCGCACGCTACCGCCGCCGTCTCCAAGCTAACTCAATTCCCAGCTATCTCAGACACAAATCACCGTTGCTGTCAGTCATAGAATGCGTTGTGAGACATAACGATCTCCCAATGAATCATTTCACATAGCGTTGCTCTAATGATTTCAGCTGACACGCCGTCGACGCTGGACCAGCTTCTGGAGGAGCTGAAGGTCATCGTAGACGAGTACCTGCCCGTGCTCGGCCCCCTCTTCGGACTCACTGACGAGCAGATTGCCGGCGTGACCACCAACTTTGACAAGTTTGTCGCGGACGTCGAGGCGCTGGAGCACAGCACTGTGGACATCTCCACCGGCGTGGAGAACATCGTCATTGACCTCATCGAGATTCTGAAGGCTCTGGGCATCGACGATACTTTGCCCAGTGAGTGCGGGTGAAACAAGTGCGGCCTATAATAAACATACCGTTTGATTTGATTTAGTCCACGCGCGCGTATTTTATGCTCCCTGGACATAATCAGACCGTATATTTTTTTCACCCGAACCCCATAGCTGACCTACTTAATCCATATTAACCTGTATTGCTTCATGAAGAGCTCGCCATGTCTCAGCATCAATGAATGGCATGCCATAAAGTCATGTATTGCCATAACACGAACCACCAAAGCATTATAAGGAAGTCCAAAGCGAGACTACTGCTTAGTGCTTACGAACTAACAGGGAAAATCGAACTGATGTAACGGCTACACTGCAAATTGGATTACGGGTCTCATTCCATCATGGACTTCATCCATCTGTGTTTGTCCACAGCCGACGACACGCCGACCGACCTGGACAGTCTGCTGGCCCAGCTGGAGAGCCTGCTGAACACGCTTCTGAACACTCTCGGACCGGCCCTGGGTCTGACTGACGCGCAGATCCAGCAGGCCGAGGCCGATATAGACACTCTCATCAAGGACATCGAGGACATCGAGCACGGAGAGATCGACGTCGACGGCGGTCTGGAGAAGATCATCGTAGATATCTTCAACATCCTGGTGGACTTCGGTCTCCCTGTGCTCAGCAGCGAAACCGGTAAGTCAGTGAAACACCCCAAATGAAGTGTTTGGTATATAACTGGGTTGCATATATCCTGCATAGTGTACAATAATATTTATTTTAAAATGTATTTCATTATTTTAACAATACCTTCCCCCATCGACAACTTTTCCCAGCGATTGTGGTTATAGTGGCTAGCCGGAAACTTGGTGCATTTGGACTTTCGCCAAACTTGACGATTTACCAGTCAGGTCATGCAATATCGAGCATGTGGAGGAAATCGATGTAGACAAAGCATTCACCAGGAAGACCAAAACACCGTCCAGGGAAGGGAACCATACAGTTTCCTTATGCAGGACGTGCAGGATCCAAACGCAGGCACGCCATTTCTGCATAATTATGTAGACTCGGTAGTCGGGATCGTCCAGATTGAAGTGTAATTTGAGCGGACTCTCAAGCAGTGCCTTACTTCTTCCGAGCCGCCGCATGACGTGTGCCGAGACCTCCCGCCGACCTGGCTGTCCCTGCCGCAGCGAACTTGAGCATGGTCGCCCAGCTGGCTGTCCTGGAGCGTCACCTGGCTGGCCTGGTGACCTCGCTGCCGCTGGCCGCTCGTGCCACCGTCCGGGCCGACCTCCATCAGCTGGCCGGAGTCTTCCACCAACTCGGCGGCGCCGTGCCCGTGTGTGCGTGAGCGTCTCTCGCAGAGTGCAGACTGTGTTTTTCAGTCCAGTATATATCATCTCCGCTGTCCAGTGTTTGAAACAGATGCGCAATAAACCTGTCTGCGGCTTTCGTTATAAAGTTTTTCAATTGTGATCTTCGAGTTACGACAATAATGGAACGGAAAGTGAAAATAACGACACAACGTCTTCGATGTTCTTCGGGAAAATGTGCTCTTCACTTGATATGGGGACGCACTACCTAATATCTACGCCCGCCACCCATGACCTACCAACGGCGTGCAACCCTTCGACAGCGTCGACAATGGCGTCCACCTGGACAAGCTATCGTCCGGACCGACGCCAGAGCGTATGATACGGTCGACCACCGCCTACTCCAGAGTCCGACTGTTAGAGATGGGCCTGCCAGTCTGCATGATGAGATGGGTGTGGCAATGGCTGCGGGATCAACGCGCCCGCGTCGAGGTTAACGGGGTGCTGATCTCAGAACGGGTGTTTCGAGCCGGAGTGTAGCCGTGCACTGGCGGATCCAGCCTCCCAATATGGGGGGCTAATTTCACTGGAGGCCTTCCGGGCCCCAGGAACCTCCATATGACCTAAAGGGTATCCCCATTTTTCCCTTTTGCGGACTTAGGTTATATTTTTCGTTATACTATTCTTACGTATGAGTGTCAATTAAGTGCAAAAATAAAATTGATGGATATTTGCCTCCAAATATCTCAAATTTTGTCATCGTACATTCTACTTTATATACAAATAAGTTATTCGCAAATAACGTTTGACTGAATAAAGCTAGAAGGTCAGGGTAAACGTCATTTTGTTGTTATCATCAAGACACGTTGAATGCTGTGCAGCATGACCTCTTTCTGACATTTGATGACCTTGACCTAAGGTTAAGGTCACGGCGTAAGGAAGGTCACCTTTCCAAATTTGACCTACACGGCGATGTTATATATCTTTGAACTTAGCTTGAAGATAGGAACACATTGGTATTCAAATAAATGCGCGATCGTTGATGATTATATAGCAAACTGAGACATTTTAGGGCTTTCTTTACACCGATAAGCAAGTTATGAAGTTACTATTCGACATTCAAATTAAAATGAATTCAAAAGTTGACATTGACGATCAGGCGTTATTTAAGCACAATGGAATCCTCGCAACAAGACAAGTTTTAAGATATATAGCATCGCCACATAGGCCACAATTGGAAACCGAACCTTGAACCTTGACATTGACCTTAGGTGAAGGTCACCAAATGTTAGAAAGAGGTCATACTGCATATCATTCAACGCGTCTTGAGAAAATACCAAAATGGTGTCCATTGTACCATTTATCTTTATTCAGTCAAAAGTTATTGGGGAAGTCATCTTTCACCAAAAGAACATATAAAATGACAAAATTTAGCATATTTGAAGACAAATAACCATCAATTGTATTTTTCTGTTTGAACGACACTTCTTTACACTTAACAATAAAAAAGTCAAAAATAGGAAATACATTTGGCTTGGGTATCTAAAAAAGATTCAAAATTTCAAAAAAATACTTACTTTGAAATTTAAGGTCAAGATCATCAAATGTCAGAAAGAGGTCATGCATTTAACTCGAGCATTGAACTTGGCTTGATGAGAACAGCAAAATGACGTTTACCGTACCATTCCAGTTTTATTATGGAAAGTTATTTGCGAATAACAATTAAACAAAATATATAAAATAGCATGTAAAATGACAAAATTTGAGATATTTGGAGGCAAATATCCCTCAATTGTATTTGTGCACTTGATTGACAAGTCCTTACACGTAAGAATAACATAGCGAAAAATTAGAAACACGTTTGAGAAAAGGTTTTCTAAAAAAAAGTTGTACAATTTCGAAAACGTACCTACTAAATTTTGACATTTTCGAAAATGTAAACATCAACATCATCATGTTATAAAACAGCTCATTGCCATTCTAATGACATATAATAGATATATATTGCTTCATAAATTCCCCGCCATAAGGGCTGACAAAGATTGACCAGCACCGTGACCTTATTAAAATGCCCGAGGCAATATCTCAGGAACCACTGTTTGCATTGCATTAAAACTTTCACAGCTCCCTTTAGCGCCCCAGGTTACCCCATATACCATTTTTTTGGGGTCAAAATCGGTCACATGACTTTGTAATTTTGCACTTTGTTTTTGTCGATTTGTCGTGCAGCTACAAAAAGAAGAACATTGGGATTTAAAAAAAAAAACTGAGCCTAATTACCCTATTTAATACTAGTAGACGTATTCCACACAACATAGGCACATATGCAAGGAAATTCACTCACGCGCTCTTCTGCCAAGCAGCAGGCAGCAGGACACCAAGGGTTGCGACGCTGCGTGTAAAATTATAGCTTACGTTGGTTTTGATTCACTCTAAAGTAGCGTCAGACGCGCCACTATCCCTGCCCTACTGCTACCAAAATGCTACCAAATAGAGGAAACATGAACGAGGCAAAAACCTATTTAATTTATTTCGCAAGAAGTTCTTTTTCGCAGGCAGTGCCCATTTTTCATCGCCAGTTTGAGCGTTTTTCTTTTCTTTGGGGGAGGGGGGTGCTAATATATATTGCCGCCCCTGTCGAGCTTGGAATGGGGGGCTTTTGCCCCTGCCGCCCCCCCCCCTCATGGATCCGCCAGTGATACAAGGAAATTCACTCACGCGCTCCTCTGCCACCGAGCAGGCAGCAGGAGACCAAAGGCTGTGACGCTGCGTGGACAAAATGATAACTTACATTGGTTGTGAATCACTCCAAAATAGCGTCAGACGCGGCACTTTCCCTATCCCTACTGCTACCAAAATGCTACGAAATAGAGGAAACATGAACGAGGCAAAAACAAAACATATCTTTCGCAAGAAGTTATTTTTTCGCAGGCAGTAGGTACCCATTTTTTATCGCCAGTTTCAGCGTTTTTTTTTTGGGGGGGGGGCTTATTTCTATTGCCGCCCCTGTCGAGTTTGGGATGGGGGCGGGGGCTTTAGCCCCTGCCACCCCACCCCCCTGGATCTGCCAGTGTCGTTGTGTGCTCTCTATTCGTCCCAGTTCTTGTTAAACTCGTACAAGCACTCCGAGCCACAGGGACGTCCCCCTTCATGTATGCGGACGACACGGCGGCCATCTGCGCTGGAAACACCATCCGACAGGCTACCGAAAGGACACAGCAAGCGGCGGACGCCCTCCTTCAGTGGGTGCGCCGCTCCAAGATGACCGTGTCCGCCGAGAAAACACTGATGATGGTACTGTCGCAGTGGCACCGTGACGCCATTGACTGTCATATCAAGATGCCGAAGAAGACAGTCAGGGCCGGCGACACAGTAAACCTCCTCGTCGTGACCGTCGACAGGCTGCTCCACTTCGGCCCTCACTGCCAGAGACTCCGTGGACGAGCCCGCCCCCGGGTAAACCAGCTGCGTCAGCTGTCTGGCCGCTCCTGGGGGCTGGATGAAAACATGCTCCGGACGGTGGCGAACGGGTATGGGTGGGGTGCCATCGAACACGCGGCGGCAGCATGGCTCCTGGCGACGCCGCCCTCCCACGTGGAAGTCCTGGAACGCGAGATGAGGGCGGCTGCTAGTCATCACGGACTGCCCGCGCCCCACTCCAACCGACACGCTGATGGCGGAGGCCAGCATCACCCCGGTCGCCGTCCGTAGACAGACTCTGGCGGCGCGCCTGCTTGCGAAAGCGACCGCCCTCCCCCAGGGACGACCCGCTCCACCTGGTGGCAGAGGCCAATGCCCCGAGCATCTCGAGCGAGTGGTGACAGGCTGGAGACGGCTCGGCTGAGAGGTGTGGGACGCGGCTGGCGTCCCCCCCCCCCCCCCCCCCCGTGGAGCCGATCCTGCCCAGACGGGCGCCACCCTGGGAGGGAGGTGACAGAGTCACTATCAGCCTGGACATCGGACCGCTGCCGTCCGGGGTATCACCCCAACAGAAAATACAGGCCGCCATACTCCATCTTGGCGGCCTCCTCCAATGTGCATCCTGGGTGTGGTCCGATTGATCCGCAGAGAGGCATCCACAATGGAGGAGCTGGAGAGTTTTAAAATAAGGTTTGAAACTCGAAGTGAGTGATTGTAGGTGATAGAGACGTGCTAAAAAAACGTTTCGATATACAAAATACATCATATAATCTTGTATATTCGTCAAAATTAAGGTTTTGCGATGCTAACCTCGTCGGCGAGGAGCGCAGTTACCGATGACTGCGCTCGTATCCGACGCATTGTCCGAAAATCATGTAGGTCGGGGGCGTAGTGCGCTGTCATTTGATATTTCGGAAATACGACAAAAATGCGCCCCGGTTTGACGCTGTTATAAGACATTCATTATCATACGTTATAATACGTATCAAACTTCGTACGATATGTCCAGAGGTGGAGAATTGTCCAAATGCCAGGGGGTGCTTTTCACCGGCGGCTCTCAAATCCCAAGTTGTAGCGATAGGACGAGGAGAGAGGTGGCCGCCGTTATGGCGACGAACCGTAAAATAAAAGGAAGCAAGCGGCACGAAAATGGATGCAAACATCAGTGACAAGATGCATCGAAAACCCAATATGGAGTGTCATGTCATGGTCTCTGGAAGCGAGTTTTGTTTGCACTACGGCTGCCCCCTGTCCCCCACAAAAACGCTTTGAGTCACATCAAGAATCGTAATGTATGTTAACTTGTAACCGATGGGAAGAGAACAAAAAGTCACGGTGCGAACATATAAACCTTCAAGTCACATAATATCGGCACCGAAATGACGAAGTCGTCAATGCTGACCTGACCGTGTGAACTTGTTTTCCTTTTTCATTTATGTATTCAATGTATCAAGATATTTCGAACAACCACATACAAACAACACAACGCAGAAGAAGCCACGGTCCGGTCGGCAGCGATCCGGGCAGCTGCGCGGCGCGGCCTCGGATATCACAGCGGCGACGGGCGGACATGCCGCAGCGAGAGGTGTGTACTGGAGGATCCAGGGGGGGAGGGGGCAGGGGCAAAAGCCCCCCCAAGCTCGACAGGGTGGCAATAGAAATTAGCCCTCCTCAAAATTCGCTGAAACTGTCGATGAAAATGGGTACTGCCTGCGAAAAAAAAAATAACTTCTTGCGTGTTTATTTTTTTTGCCTCATTCGTGTTTCCTCTATTTGCTAGCGTTTTGGTAGCAGTAGGGATATGTAAAGTGGCGCGTCTGACGCTATTTTGGAGTGATTCACAACCAACGTAAGTTATAATTTTACACGCAGCGTCGCAGCCTTTGGTCCCTGCTGTCTGCTGGGTGGCAGAGGAGCGCGGGAGTGAATTTCCTTACACAGGTACCTATGTTGTGTGGAATACGTCTACTAGTATTAGCCCTCGCCCTACGGGGGAGGGTTAATTAACCCTCGCCCTACGGGGGAGGGTTAATTAACCCTCGCCCTACGGGGGGGGCTTGATAGGCCCCCTGAGGTTTTCTTGAATAACTTTTTACAAAATTTACAAATTGAAATTGGTTAAGTAGTTTGGGAGATAATCATGTTTTGATGACGTCATGTTGGTAAACAAATGATAAATATTTATAAGTTGGTCTAAAATGGTCAACATGAATATGATTCGAAGCGCCTTGAACAGACAAACACGGTGGTGTCAACATTATTGCCTGATCCTTATTAGGTCAAAAGTTAGTTGCGAAAACTGTTTTGACAAAAAATTGCCTTTTTTACCTTTAATGATCTCTGAAGTCTGGAGCCCACACTATTGAAATGAGCTCAAATCTGAGGGAAACCATTATGATTGCATATTGTAATAGCTTTCGATAGCTTTTTTCGTTTGTTCCTAGCTATCATAGTTCCCGAGATATTTTGGGGTTTGGAAGCGAAATCGTAGAAAACAGAGTTGTAAAGGAAATTGCAAACGCAATTCACCAAAGATACAAAATGGCATTCTCTTTAAAATGACTATCTCGGATTTTCAAGATTTTGGGTTTTTGACCCCTAAAATAAAAATTAAACTGAATTCTTGGAAAAATCCCCAAACAATCAAAATTTTCAAAGATATTACAAAAACCGGAATATATGTGAGAGAACTGAGTATGGACAATACCCAGACCAAATTTAAAAGCAATATCTTCATTTTTGACTGAGTGATGGCTCTCTAAGTGTAAGAAACTGATGACGTCATTTTTTAATAACTTTTTGACTTCTTTTTGACAAGATACGAACAAATAATTACCTTTTTTGTATTTCTGAGCCAAAACTGGTCTAGGAACATACCTTTTTATTTACATTTATCAATTTCTAATTTTGAGGTTTTCTGAAGAGCAGAATCGCTGTTCTGGACGTGGGAAATCCGAGGTCATTCACTTGACCTGGAAGGTCACCCGTTGACCTGAAACCTAAAAATCGCATACTGTTGATTCCTCTCATGACAGACAACATGCTGGCTCTTACCGCATTGCTCTAAGTTGCTTGGTTTGGAAGTTAACAGGGGGGCCTGTCAGGCCCCCCTCCCCCCGTAGGGCGAAGGTGAAAAAGCTCCCGTAGGGCGAGGGTTAAGTAGGGTAATTAGGTTCAGTTAAAAAAATCTCAATGGTATTATTTTTGTAGCTGTGGTATTCCACGACAAATCGACAAAAACAAAGTGCAAAATGACACCGTCATGTCACCGAGTATGGCCAAAATTGGTATATGGGGTAGCCTGGGGCGCTTAAGTGAGTTGTGAAAGCTGTATTGCAATGCAAGCAGTGGTTCAGGAGATTTTGCCTCGGACATTTGTATAAGGTCACGGTGCAGGTCAATCTTTGTCAGCCCATATGGCGGGGAATTTATGAAGCAATTATGTCAATTATGCATTATGTCATTAGCATGGCAATGAGCTGTTTTATAACATGGTGATATTTATTTTCCATTTTCGAAAATTTCACAATTTAGGTTGTTTACGAAATTGTACAACTTTTTGGATACCTTTTCCCAAACGTGTTTCCATTTTGTTTTTGCTATGCTATTCTTACGTGTAAGGACGTGTCAATTAGGTGAGAAAAAAAATGAAATTGAGGAATATTTGCTTCCAAATATCACAAATTTTGTCATTTTACATGCTATTTTATATATACAAAATATGATATTCGCTATTAAATTTTGACTGAATAAAACTAGATTGGCACGGTAACGTCATTTTGCTGTTCTCATCAAGACGAATTTAATGCTCTGCTGAATGACCTCTTTCTGACATTTGATGACATTGACCTTAAATTTCAAAGTTAGTACTTGTTTTTGAAATTTTGAATCTTTTTGGATACCCAAGCCAAATGTATTTCCTATTGTGACTGTATTATTGTTAGTGTAAAGAAGTGTTGTTCAAACATAAAACATGATGGTTATTTGTCTTCAAATATGCTAAATTTTGTCATTTTTTTGTTCTTTTTGTGAAAAATATTATTCTCCAATAACTTTTGACTGAATAAAGATAAAAGGTAAGATGGACACGATTTCGTTATTTTCGTCAAGACGCGTTGAATGATATGCAGTATGACCTCTTTCTAACTTTTGGTGACCTTCACCTAAGGTCAATGTCAAGGTCTTGTTGCGAGGAATTCTGTGTTCCTTTTTATTGTGCTTAAATAACGCCTGATTATCAATGGCAACATTTAAATTCATTTTAATTGCGCTCGCTCGTCTTTCCGTGGAATATGGGACAAATCTGAATATGAGCATCCCGGCCCGGCCCGGCCCGTGGCGACGCTTTTGAGAAACTCATATCTCTGCAACCACACGTCCGATTGACAAGCTGACTCCTTTGCTGAGCAGCCCCATCCAACCTACCCTGTTGGAGGCCGGTGCCGACTCATGTGGGTGACTACCACTGCGCGTGGCGCGTGCCGCGTGCCGCGTGAGGGGTGTTGAAAGGTGTTTTCTCGCAACAACTCTGCAACGGCTGAGCCGATTATATACAAATTTGGTGTGTTGTTAGGGACCCCTCAGCCACCAATTTTACACAAATCAGGGTCGGGTGCCTCTGCACGTTCGCACATGCACACCCCTATTTTATATCTCAGGAACGGCTGAACCGATTGCGTTCTAATTTGGCGTGTGGTTAGGGATCTCTCAGCCGTTGCCTTTCCACAAGTCAGGGATGGAGTGCCTCTGCTCGTGCGCACGTGCACACCCCTCTTCTGTATCTCAGGAACGGCTGAGCCAATTGTGTTCAAATTTGGTGTGTGGTTAGGGACCTCTCAGCCGCTAGTTTCCCACAAGTCAGGGATGGGGTGCCTCTGTACGTGCGCACGTGCACACCCCTATTCTATATCTCAAGAACGGCTGAGCCGATTGTGCTACAATTTGGAGTGTGGTTAGGGACCCCTCCGCCGCTGCCTACCCACAAGTCATGGGTGGGGTGCCTCTACACGTGCGCACGTGCGGCACCTTTTTTTGTATCTCAGGAACTACTTGCCCGATCGGGTTGAAATTCACGATACATTTATTTCGCGCTCGCTCGTTCATCGCCAACTACGGGGCCTTACTGGTTTTAATACCAATGAATTCCTATTTTCAAGACAAGTTCAAAGATATATAACATCGCCGTGTAGGTCAAATTTGGAAAGGTGACTGCGCCGTGACCTTGATCTTAGGTCAAGGTCATCAAATGTCAGAAAGAAGTCATACTGCACAGCATTCAACGTGTCTTGATGATAACAACAAAATGACGTTTATAGTGCCCTTCTGACTTTATTCAGTCAAAAGGTATTAGCGAATAACTAATTTATATATAAAATAGCATATAAAATAACAAAATTGTATATATTTGGAGGCAAATATCCATCAACTTTATTTTTGCACTTAATTGACACGTCCTTACACGTAAGAATAGCATAGCGAACAAAAATAACCCAAGTCCGCAAAGGGAAAAATGGTGGGGGGGGGGGGTACCCTTTAGGTCATATGGGGGCCTCTTGGGCCCGGAAGGCCCCCAGTGAAATTAGCCCCCCCCCCTCCCATATTGGGAGGCTGGATCTGCCAGTGGAGGTGAGGCGCCAGGAGCTGTGCGCGGAGGTGCGGGAGGCCTGCCCCTGTCCACCGGCCCGGGGCGCGAATTGCACTATCAGCAAAACAGCGATTCTTAAGCGCCGGCTACGGCGCCGGGTCGGGCAATCCGCGCCCCGGGCCGGCCGACCGGCCCCACAAACATGCTGAGGGACGGTAAGACTGACCGTGTGAACTGACCTGTCCCTATCTGACCGTGAAAAACCACCTATTTACACACGGACAGACACACATACACACACTTTTACACCACTCAGTCTTACTTCACCGAAGTAAGACTGAGCAGTCGTTAGTTGAACGGACCTGTTTATTTGAGGGGGTGCTTTTTACAGTGAGGGGGTGCACTTTTGAGCTCAGGGGGTGCTTGAGCACCCCCAAAACCCCTAATTCTCCGCCCCTGGATATGTCTCAACTGCGTCACTTTTCCTTGCGCTTTTATTTGACGTTTCTGCGCCACGCGTTGACAAAAAGACATAATCTCTTAAAACCTAAATCTATTTTACATGTAGAGCCCCAGCAATTACTGCGCAATGATTGACCCATTTGCGCCATTTGCACTGTGCTGTAACGGGACATTTGCAATTATGCGTTTGAACACGACTTACCTACATTCTAGCGATATCCCAAGAAAGAGAGTAGTACCCTGAGTCTTAATTAGAACAAAGCAAGGGTGGATATAAAAGGCTACGGGGTGATGTCTCCGAAAGCTTCAACTATCTTCTGGCCCGGGAAACCAGCGTAAGTATGTATTTAACACGCGCAGTGGATGGTGGGGGCACTTTTGTGCCCCCCCCCCCCACATATTTTCGTGAATATTTCGAAAACGAAACTAACGGAGGGCCCTTTCAGGACGACGGAGGACCCTCTCAGGTCGACGACGGCCCTTTTAGGCCGACGGAGGACCCTCTCAGGTGAACTGAAGACCCACTCAGGCAGACTGATGGCCCCTGCAGGCCGACGGCGGGCCCTATCAGGCCGACGGAGGATCCTGTCAGCCCGACGGAGGATCCTCTCAGGCCAACGGATGGCATAGGCGTACACAGTATTAGCTCAAAAACTAATAGCGCTAACAACGTGAAACTTCGGGTACCTTCTTCTAAATCCCGTTTACGTCTTCTGTGAAGAAATAAAGCAATGTCGTCGAAATTTTGTCCAGTTACAGTGAATTTAGTGACGCCCCTGCACACCGAGTTTTACACCAAAATCAGCTAAAATGTAACAGGCCGTACAAATGCCATATTTTGAGCAAAATGCAAACCAAAAACGTGAAAAGATAGCCAATGGCAAGGGCTACAACATGGCTATCTCGGATTTTTGTTTTACCCCCAACAATTTAAAAAGTTGTTTTGGGGAGAAAATGCCCACAAAATCTATTTTTTCAAAGATATTCAAGAAACCGGAATATATGTCAGAGAACCACATATGGGAAACTACCATACCAAGTTTCAGAATGATATTACCATTTTTGACTGACTTATGGCATTTAAAGTATGGGTAACTCATGACGTCACGTTTATTCATTACGTCTTGCTCTTGCTTTATTGACCAGATATAGAGAAACAAATGGCACCACTGTATTTCTGAGACAATACTGGTCTAGAAACATAACGCTATCAACGTTAAACTTCGGGTACCTTCTTAGAAGTCACGTTTACGTCTTCTGTGAAAAAAATAAGCAATTCCGTCGAAAAATGTCGAGTTATATCGAATTTAGTGACGTCACTACACACGAGTTTTACACCAAAATCAGCCAAACTTCGCCAGGCCGTAGAAATGCCTTATTTAAAGAAAAATGGAATCGAAAAACGCCAAAAGATATAAAATTGCAAGGGCTACAAACTGGCTAAAGTATGGGTAATTCATGACGTCATATTTAAAAATGCTTTTTCTTCTCTTTTTTTTGACCAGATACAAACAAATAAATTGCACCACTGTATTTATGAGACAAAACTGGTCTAGAAACATGCCTTTTATATTTATATTTATCAATTACAATTTTGACCTTCAGTGACCTGAACTTGACCTGAACTTGACATTAACTTCACGTAAATGAAGTGAGGTGCTAAAATGATTATCACTATCGAATTATACGTGGAAAATAACTCATAAAACATGTGTTGCATGACTTTCGTAGATATTTTAAGCATAGTGACATTTTGTGACCTGACCTTGACCTTGGCCAACAATCTCACTGTATGTCATGCAGGATGTGTATCATACCTTTGGCAGCACTTTGGGTGATCATGGTCGTAATCAAAGGCTTTGGATGGAAAATATGAAAATATGCTCAAATACGTCGATTGTAACACTTGACCTGACCGTGGCCTGACATTTGACCTCACTTTGATATTTGTGAGTGTTTTAGATTCATCTCATTAAGAGCTTTCGATTGCCGCCTTGCGCATCTCGCTGTGATCATTGGTTCGGAAGATAACCAGGGGGAGGGGGGCGTTTAAAACCCTCGCCCTACGGGGGTCCTAAAACGACCCCTGAGGTTTTTCTTGCATAACTTTTTACATATGCAGCGCATCTTGCTGAAATTTGCAGCAGCTGAGTTTATAACAAATATACGTATGCTGTACAAATTTCGTTGAAATTGGTCTCGAATTTTGCGAAATAATGACGTTTTGATGACGTCATGTTGTTGGAAAAACGATAAATGTTTGAAAAATCGTAGAAAACAGAGTTTTGAAGCAAATTGCAAACGCAATTAAGCAAAGATATAAAATGTCATTTTCTTTAAAATGGCAATCACGGATTTGCAAAATTTTGGGTTTTTGACTCCTAAAAGCAACAAAAACTGATTTGTTTTGGAAAAATCACCACAAAATCAAAATTTTCAAAGATGTTAAAAAAACGGAATATGTGAGAGAACTGAGTATGGATAATACGCAAACCAAATTTCAAAGCAATATCTCTATTTCTACTGAGTGATGGCTCCCTAAGTGTAAGAAACTCATGACGTCATTTTTATCACTTTTTTTACTTTTTTTGACCAGCTACGAATACATAATTACATTTTTTGCATTTCTGAGGTAAAACTAGTCTAGGAACATGCCTTTTTGTTATCACTTATCAATTTATCATTTTGAGGTTTTTTGACAGAGCAAAATCGCTGTTCTGGACGTGATCGATCGAGGTCATTCACTTGACCTGAAAGGTCACTCATTGACCCGAAACCTAAAAATTGCATACCGTTAGATTCCGAACATGACATGCAACATCTTGGTTCTTCCCGCGTTGCTCTATCTTGCTTGATTTGGAAGTTAACAGGGGGTCTTTTTAGGACCCCGTAGGGCGAAGGTGAAAAAAGCTCCCGTAGGGCGAGGGTGAACGCCCCCCCCCCCCCCCCCCAAGTCAATGGCGTTCGGCTGAGACCCCAGTCAATGCCGGGTTAACAAACACAATTTATAATATTTTACCTCATTTGACCTTCAAGATATTGACCTAGGGTCATGACATTTTCGCAACACAGAGTTCCCCACAGAACCTCCCTACCCTACAACATTCAACTTGCGTTATTGTAGCTCTTATGGTGGACGAGATCATAGGGGGCGAAATCCGCCCCCTCCCCCTCCAGTGCGTGTAATTCTCAGGCACTCCAGGGCGCGTGTTAAATCATCTCACAATTAGCACAAAATAACTGTTCCTAAAAACAAGAATGCTAACGCGTTACGAAAGTGATTAACCCGCCACTGTCTGGGGGGGGGGGGTCGCCCCCTGACGAACTTTCGAAATAGCTCAAAAATAAATAGCACTATCAGCGTGAAACTTCAGGTACCTTCTCCTACATCAATTTTACGTCTTCTGTGCAAAAAAAAGCAATTTCGTCGAAAAATCGAGATATAGCAAATTTAGTGACACACACGAGTTTGAAACAAAAATCAGTATTTTACCTTTAGCTTTAAACTTTAGCAGGCCTTAGAAATGCCATATTTTGAGCAAAATGCAATCGAAAAACGCCCTCAAAATCAAACTTTTCACAAATAAAAAACGGAAGATATGTTGAAGAACACCCAATGGTTCTGTGGACAACACCCAAACCAAATTGAAAAGAAATGTCTTTATTTTTGACTGACTTATGGCTCCCTAAGTATGAGTAACTCATGAAGTCATATTTCGAAATTTCGTTTTTGGCTTTTAGTGAAGAGATACAAACAAATGAATGGCAGCACTATTTATGAGACAAAACTGGTCTGGAAACAAATCTGGGGGCTCTTTTATTTAGATTTATCAAGTTCAAATTTTGACCAAATGTGCCCTGACCTTGACCTTATATGGTGTCAGATTGCGAAAATGGCTGCTACTATCGAATTCTACGTGTAGAATAACCCATAAAACATGTGTCGCATGACTTTCGTAGACCTCTTGCCAATAGTTACCTTTTGTGACCTTGGCATTTGCTTACAATTTCACTTTTGCTTATGCGGTATATGCATTATACCTTTGAGAGCACTTTGTGCGATAATAGTTTCAATATAAGGCTTTGGATGACCAAATGGCCCATAAACTCAAATATCTCAATTGTCATTTTACTTGACCGTGGCCTGACATGTGACCTTATTTTGAAAAGTTTGTGTATGCTGTGGATGCGTCTCATTGAGAGCCTTCGATTGCCGCCTTGCGCGTCTCGCTGCAGTAATTGGTTCGGAAGATAATCGGGGGTGGGGGGGGGGGGGTCCAAAAACGCCCTCCCCTCAGCGTTCGGCTGAGACCCCAGCCAATGCCGGGTTAACCCTCGCACCGACGGGGGGCGGATATCCGCCCCCCTCCCATGAGGTTTTCCGTGGATAGCGAAAGAACGGCGCCATATAGCTGTTCATTGAACAATTTTGCACATTGTCTGTAAATTTTGGCCTCCTAACTTTCAAGTTCACGTCGTCAGGTCACATTAAATGACCTGACCTCAAGTCACGTTTTTGAAAGTTTGGCATCTTGTCAAAGCCACAGTGGTTAACCAAATAGTTTGAAACTCAGTGTGTAATAAGGACATGTGTATCTACAAGTAGTCTATCTCGGATTTTTTTCTCTCATATCGGTGACCTGAGGTCATGTCAATGTCGTGACCTCACCATTATAAGTCAATGGGAGAAAATTGAAATGCGCACCAATCGAACAAACCTAGCTAAATCTGGTCAGTTTTCATCAATATCACTATTTTGGAGCTAAGCAGAAGAATGCATGTTGGAATTTTCGTCCGTGACCTCTTTGAGGTCAAATCCAATGTGCCCCCAGGGCATATTTGGTTTTTGTACATCCAGTAATGCGCCATAGTTGGCGATGAACGAGCGAGCGCGAAGGAAATGTATTGAGAATTTAAACTCCATCGGGCAAGTAGTTTTTGAGATGCAAAAAGTGTACGCACGTGCACACGTGCAGAGGCACCCACCCCTGACTGTTGGGAAGGCGGCGGTTGAGGGGTTGAGTTCATAGAGCCGCTTGCCAGTAAATGCCGTCGTTACAATGCGCGACTGGATGGCAGAAATCAGCATCAGACTTGCACATAAAAACAAAACGAAAAATAAATACGGAAAACATCGCCAATGGCATAAGTGATTGGGGCGCCACTGCGACACCACATGGTTTATCCTAGGGTTAGGCTCTACCAGTACCAGGCACAGCACAATGCACATGCACAGAGCATTGGAAGATTCGGCATATTATGCGAAGCTCTGTTATAAAATGGTATTAACATTGACATGATGGCAGGACTAGCTTCACCTGCAGGTCAATTTAAACTTTATGTAAACCGGTTGACCTAGGATGAACAGGCTCAGTCTGTAACGATCCTGTAAGCAGGGCCGGCGCCACAGGGGGGGGGGGGCAGGAGGGGCAGCTGCCCCTCCAACCGCCAGCTGGGCCCTTTTCGGCCAGCCTGGCGGGCGGACGAGCTGAATGTTCTCTCAGACTGTCTCGGGGCGCGATGAAGCAGCGCAAGCTCAACTCTGTGTCAGTCTGCCAAGTACCATGTCCATCAGGAGACGCGCGAGGTTCCTGATCGGGATATGGCGCGCGAATATGCGTCCCTGAACGGTGCTCGTCGTTCCACCTTCGGAACGTTTGGATGTTATCTGATATCAGGCCCAAGGGGGCGGCGGGTGCGCCCCTCCCCTCCCCCCCCCCCTGGAGGCCAGGAGGGCCCTTTTCGGCGCGCTGCGCACGCCGAAAAGGGCCGGCGAGACCGCGCGAAGCGCGATATCATGGGCTCTTTACCACGCGAAGCGTGGTCTTTAGAGAGTTTAGATCACTTCAGAGGCCCTCTCTGAAAGACCAGAGGGCCCTTTGGACGTTCAAAAGAGCCCTGTGCATGTCAAAGGGGTCCCTGTCTAGACCAAAAGGGCCCCTGAGCGGATCAGAGGGCCCCTGAACACGTCGAATGGCCCCCTAGATAGCACAGAGGGGCCCTGGGCAGGTAGAGAGGCCCCTGAGCATGTCGACAGGGTGACAAAGCAGCCAGCGCAGTCCATTGCTAGGTCATAAGGGCCCCTGAGCAGGTTGGAGTGCTCCTGGACAGACCAGAGGGCCCCTGGGAAGTTAAAAGGGCCCCTGTGCAGGTCAGAGGGGCCCCTCCCCAGACTGAAAGGGCCTCTAGGTGGGTCAAAAGGGCCCCTGAACATGCCAAATGGGCCCCTAGTCAGCTCGGAGGGGCCCATGTCATGTCGGAGGGCCCTCGGAGCATGTCGCAAGGCGACAAAGCAGTCAGCGCAGTCCGACCAGAAGAGTCGCTGGGCAGATCGGAGGGGCTCCTGGGAAAGTCAGAGGGGCCCTGGCTAGACCGAAAGGGTCCCTGGGCCGGTCGGAAGGGCCCTTGAACATGCCGGATGAGTTCCTAGCCAGACTGGAGGGGCCCCTGGCAGGCACGTAGCCAAGGGCGGGGGGGGGGGGGGGCGGGTGCAGCCGCCCCCTCCCCCTGTAGGCCAGGGGGAGGGGGCAACTTTTTCTTGCTTTCTTCGGCGCGCGAGGCGCTTTTCGGCGCGCGAGGGCCCTTTTCGGTGCGCGCAGCGCGCCGAAAAGGGCCGACGAGATCGCGCGGTATCATGGGCTCTTTACCACGCGAAGCGTGGTCTTTAGCGAGCTTAGAGCACTTCAGAGGCCCTTTAGGGCCACCAGGGCCGTCTCTGAAAGACCGGAGGACCCCTTGGACGTTCAAAAGAGCCCTGTGCATGTCAGAGGGGCCCCTGACCAGACCGAAAGGGCCCTGAGCTGGTCAGAGGGCCCCTGAACACGTCGAATGGGCCCTAGCCTGCACAGAGGGGCCCTGGGCAGGTCGAGAGACTCCTGAGTATGTCGGAGGGCGACAAAGCGGTCAGAGCTGTCCCTTGCCAGGTGATAAGGGCCCCTGAGCAGGTTGGGGGTCCCTGAACAGACCAGAGGGCCCATGGGAAGTTACAAGCGCCCCTGTGCAGGTCAGAGAGGCCCTTGACCAGACCGAAAGGGCCCCTAGGTAGGTCAGAAGGGCCCCTGAACCGGATGGGTCCCTAGTCAGCACGGAGGGGCCCCAGAGCAGGTCGGAGGGCCCTCGGAGCATGTCGCAAGGCGACAGAGCAGCCAGCGCAGTCCTTTGCCAGGTCGGAAGGGCCCCTTAGAAGGCTGGAGGGCCCCTGGAGAGACCAGAGGGCTCCTGGAAAGTTAAAAGGGCCCCTGCGCAGATCGGAGGGGCCCCTGACCAGACCGAAAGGACCTCTGGGCTGGTAAGAAGTGCCCCATGAACGTGCTGAATTCGCCCCTAGCCAGCACGGAGTGGCCCTAAGGCAGGTCGGAAGGCCCCTTGAACATGTTGGCAGGGCGACAAAGCAGCCACCGCAATTAGACCAGAAGAGTCGCTGGGCAGATCGGAGTGGCTCCTGGGCAAGTCAGAGGGGCCCCTGGATAGACCGAAAGGGTCCCTGGGCCGGTCGGAAGGGCCCTTGAACATGCCAGATGAGTTCCTAGCCAGACTGGAGGGGCCCCTGAGCATGTCGACAGGGTGACAAAGCAGCCAGTGCAGTCCCTGGCCAGGTCGGAAGGAGCTCTGAACAGGCCGAATGGGCCCCTTGACACACAAGAGGGGCTTCTCGGAAGGTCAGAGGAGTCCCTGGTCAGACCGGAAGGACCATAAGCACGTAGAGATCCCAGATGAAGATTAAAAACAAAGAGGACTTACTCCACAATACAAAATATTAAAAGCGGAGCTTTCGGGTATATTATAACACCCTTCGTCAGGGTGTTACAATATACCCGAAAGCTCCGATTTTATTTTTTCTTGTAGAGTAAGCCCTCTTTGTATGGTATATATATCACCCACTCCACATCATATCTTTCCGCTTCGCGGATCCCAGATGAGTCCCTGAACACGAACAGGTTGGAAGGGCGTTGTAAAGGTCGGAGGGCCCTAGACGATCTGAAGAGACCCTGGGCCTTTCAACAGTAAGAATGCAGTTGTCCAGGGAATAAAACTCAAAATTTTCGCGCCGCTCCGCGGCGCAATTCAACTACAAACTCATGATATGCGGGTTAGAAAAAAAACGGCCCGTCTCTCGGCGCATTTATGTGTTATGTTGCTACTTTCCTATATAATTGGGCAAAATAGCTCACTTTAGCACTTTTTTACCGCACTTTTAAACGCATTTTTAGAGGTCCGCACCATACGCAATGTGACGCATTGATGAGAAATAATTTCCAGGGCATTATACTCAAAATTTTCGCGCCGCTCCGCGGCGCAATTTGTTTAAGAGTTCCAGGTCTTGAGCTTCAAAATATTACAAGTTGGTATAGCTGATTTCAAATTGGACTCGCTGGTTCCAAAGTTTATATGGCAGTTTGCTAACTCCAGCTCCTAAAAGTTGGTATGGCCCATACCATTCCTGTCATACTGCATTTTCCATCCTAGTAACGTGCCTTTTCATCCGTTTTGTTTGGCCCTTTCACCGCCTTTCAACGCTCGGGAAGGGGTCCTTTCGACGAGACGCCCCCCCCCCCCTGGACGAAATCCTGGCTACGTTCCTGTCTGAGATGATAGCACCGACAGAAAATGTGATGACTAGTAAATTCCTTCTGGTAACTAGTAAACATACTTCCTACATGTCGCAAGAAATTACAAAAGTTATAGTGGATAACTTAGTCACATTGAGTAAAAACTTGAACTGTGTGACGCCAAAATGCCACTTGAAAATTCAGGCTGTGATGCTCTATTTAAAGTGTTCAAGTTTTATCATAAATAAATGGTAATCCGTGCGGGGACGAGAAAGACGGAAATATTAAATATATATTACATTATATTGCAGGCTGGGTGGGCCCTTTTGACCAAGGGCCCTTTTTCTGGAAAAGCTGCCCCCAACCGAAAATATGTGGCGCCGGCCCTGCGGCTGTAAGGATAATGGTAATTCGAAAGGAAGCTAACGCTAATTATGATTAGGTGAGTTCCTCTGTTTTACATATTTGTTTTTTGTGTGATAAATCAATTTCTTAGGAGACAAAGCTATTTGGTTGATTGAGACATATTGCATGATTAAAAGTTGCTTAACAACTTCTGAAGTTTATTATTGCCTCAGGGAACTGGCCTAATTTAATGCATCTCCTAGCATTAGCCAGACATTGGATATGGGGTATTTTCATCAGCTGTCAGCTGGCAGGCTGGCGACCCCCCGGCTGGGTCCCACCGGGTCGCGATAAGGCCCTGTCGTGGGACCCCTCCACCTGCGCCGCAGTCCGGACCAGATATATAACGGCCGGCCGCCCGGAGCTCGGCCTAACCGTGCCCTCACCGGCGTCACGACGTCAGGATGCGGCTGATTGCAGTAGTATTTCTCGTGGCTCTCGTGTCCTCGGCCACGCTGAGGCTGCCCCGTAAGTAGAGCTGCGAAGCTCGCCGAAAGATCGCGCTGTGGAATAGAGAGAGAACTGTGTGCGGTGTTACTCCGGCGGTGCAGCAGTGTGTGGAGTGCGGGTCAGTCCAGGAAGAATCCCTGCTAGATCGTGCTTTGTCCTGTCGCACAGTCGTGTCCGTGGAACTGCCTACACATCGTTCAACGAGATCAACACCCGGTGATCCACCACCCTCCCTCCCACGACCCCCGCTTCAGCGACCGGCTCAACACGGCCCCAGTATGCCGCAGTCGATCAAAAGCATTGTATGATGCCTTTTTCATGACTGCCAATCTAACTTACTATTTGAAGAGCCTGTGTATGTGTGTGTGTGTGTGTGTGTGTGTGTGTGTGTGTGTGTGTGTGTGTGTGTGTGTGTGTGCGTGTGTCCGCACCGATCTGTGAAAAGCTCCGGCCAGCATGGGGCTCGAACCCATAAACTTTGCATTACAAGACGGACGCTTTGACCAACTGAGCTAACTGGCCGATGGCCTGCGGGTTCCGTAGGGAGGCTATCAGAGCTCGGCTAGGCATGGGGGGGGGGGCGGAGCCTGTGACCTGACCCCGGGCCATGATCCTCATTGGCCGGCCGGCTGACCTGTTAAGTGACCGATCAGACTGTGGGTCGGTGCCGGGCATGGACCGGGCGGCGCACTGTGATTGGCGGCGGTCCGGTGGCGTGCGGGTCTCTGGTCAGCTGGGGAATCGACAGGTGTTGGGGTCGGGTCGGGTCCCGGGGTCGCGTGGTCTCCGGCCGGGGAGCTGGGTATTCTGTGACCGGCAGCCGGGGTGCGCGCGGCCGCGGTGCATTTACTGTTTTGGACCCGTGCGAATTCAGTGTCAGAAAAGTGGTTCCACGACTTAAGTTCGCGGAACAAATTTTTGAATGCGTATACCAGTACTTTTTGCGTAATTTTTGATACGCGTTTCTACACGCCTTTTTTCATATATGCTAATATGTGCATATATTATGATGTGGAAAGTTTATGAATCGTCAGTCGTATTTCCTGTACAAATATAGTCTTGGCGCCAGTTGGGGACCGAGACTCCCGGTTCGTATGTTAAAACGGTACATTGTATCGTTGTGTATGGGAAACTGGGTTCGAGTCTCAGTCTCGGGTACTGCCGTCTTCTGCATAACGTGCTTTTAGTGTCCCAGGGTTATCCACGGTCCCGATGACGATGGTATCCGTGGCGGAGTTGTAACCTGAAAACGCAAACACCTTTTTTGAGGTTTTAAAAAGTTTGTTTTTTTTTGTGTGAAAAGTATCAGTTTTCCTTCCCTAAATCACTGCAGAAATTTCGGAAGTTGGGAATTTGGAGGTTCCGCCTTACGATTTTGTTTTGCAATTGTGTCGCATCACTGTCACGTTCCGGCCATTGTTCGGAAAGTCAAGTCTCAGTCTATGTTGTATGCTCGTCAGCCATTTGCACCCGCAGACTAAACCAAATCATTCTTTACAGTCAAAGTTTTCACGGAACAAAACCTCCAAGTTCATTAAAATGGAGAAACGGGCCACTTTTCTGACACTGCACGACAGTCATTTAGTTAAAGACGTGGGGGTTTGAGACAGGAGCGCACCGACGGACACTTCCACAGTTCGCCTAAACAACAATTAACACGTTGAACAACGACACTTCAGCGAATAAAATCAAGATATCTCAAGATATGTCGATGGGTGAACGAGTTAACGGATGAACGGGTTAACCATCCATCAGTGCCTTTCGATTAGCCTGGCGGTTTGCTGCTTTGTCGCAGAGGCAGAACCAGAAACCGCCTGGATGCCAGCTGTCCCGCTGAGCAGTAGAGCATTGCGGCACAGTCTAACCAGCCATCCAGGCAAACATTCCGTCAAAGGAAACCAGTCCCTTTGCAAAATCGCTGCGAATGTGCTAATAAGGGTATTTGTACCTGAAAATGTTGCATATGGCATTGGTTTGGCTAAATTATCAATAAATACTCCCCCCTGTTACAGCTACTGTTACTACTGCTAAATCACCCTTCTTGCGCCTGTGCTGTATATTTTCCGTAATTCTGAAACATATTAACAAAATCAATCAACCAGAAAACACGCTAAATCATCCACACAATAATCATCAAAATAATATCAATATACCACCTTTCTTCACACTTATATATGTATCACTTTCAACTTACATTATTGCGGAACACCCGCAGTGGCCAAGAGCCGTTCAAAGATAGACATGATGTTCCCGTGGTTCAAAGCCCATCACAAAGTTCCCGTGGTTCAAAGCCCACACACAAAGCACATGCGTTCAACACCACCGCACCCGCGCGGCGGTAACATGGCTCCCTAAAATTGGCCAAATTTACCACATACACATAACTTATCAGGACTCGATGCAACTAAACAAGTCTTGCAGCGCTCGTCGCGTAAAGAAACGCAAAGAGTGACACATGGGTGGCTCCCTATAACACGCGCCACCCCGTGGCTCCCTATGGCTCGTGGCTCCCTATAACTCGTACCACCCCGTAGCTCCCTATGGCTCGTGACTCCCTGTCACGCGACAGGAACCAAAATGTTCTCATTCCTGCTGTCTCTCACGACACTCACGGTCACGAGGCCGGCTCCCCGGCCACCAGCACGGCCAGTCCGATAACGAGGGCGGGCCACCCCGCTACCAGCGCCACCTGTTCACTCAGCCTCCGACGCCACCTGCCAGGTCACGAAGCCGGGCCACACCGCTGCCACCGACGGTGGCCACGAAGTCGGCGACACTCCGCTGCCACCGCGAGTTCGGTCACGAAGCAGTGCCACTCTGCTGTTACCGCCAGTCCGGTCACGAAACGGTGCCACTCTGTCACCGCCAGTCCGGTCACGAAGCCGGCTCACCCGGTCGCCAGCCTCACCAGCCTGTGGATGGGCCGATCGTACATCTTGCCCCTGATGCGCAGGGTCACTTTTCTCACGAGCCCATCGGCAGACTCGTGCGCCTCCACGACGCGGCCCAGGGGTCACCGGCTGCGCGGGGCGTCGTCGTCCATGATGAGGACCACGTCGCCGCCCTGGAGGTTCGGCTCCGTCTTGGTCCACTTCCGGCGCTGCTGCAGGGTTGGCAGGAAGTCGGCGCGCCAGCGCCGCCAGAACTGGTCCGCCAGGGCCTGCACCCGACGCCACCGACGGCGAGAGTAGATGTCCTCTCGAAGAAAGGCGCCAGGCGGTGGTAGTACTACGCTACTTTTAAGTGTTAGTAGTTGCATTGGGCAGATGGGTTGGGGCTCAGAATATTCAGAGGGAGTCAGATTCAGGCAGGTCAGAGGGCGGCTGTTCACTATAGCCTCTGCTTCGGTCAGGAAAGTCCTCAGCAGTTCGTCATCGAACCCACCCTGCTGACACTGCGTCCTCAGTATACCGTCCAGCGCTGCTCTTGCTGACCTTATCATGCACTCCCACACGCCTCCCATATGGCTGGCATGGGCGACGTTCATTTCGAACTTGGTCATCTCACAGTTGTGGTGAAGAAGGCCTCTCCTCAGTTGGTCCGCATCCATCTCAGTGATGGCCTTCTCCAGCTCGTTTTTTCCGCCCACGAAGTTGGTTCCGCGGTCTGAGCGCAGCAGTCTCACTGGGCCTCTGCGCGCCACAAAGCGCCTGAAAGCGTTCAAGAACGCATCCGCTGAGAGCGAATTCACGGTTTCGATGTGGATAGCGCGAGAGCATAGGCACGTGAACAACAAGCCCCACCTTTTCACCTCACTGCGTTTCTCCTTCACGTAGTATGGTCCGAAGCAGTCGACTGCTGAATAAGTGAAGGGCGCTGCTTCTTGTAGTCTGTCGTGCGGCAGGTCAGCCATCTTCTGTTGCTGGGGTCGCCCACGCAACTTCCTGCACGTCACATAGAGCAGGAGATACCGTGACACGGCACATCTCGCCCCAATGATCCAGTACCCTGACATGCGCAGTCGACTCAGTCAGTCCACGACCAGCGAGTCCTACCACTTCATGGTAATGTCTAATGATCAGGCTGGTCACGTGTGACTTGTTGGGCAAGATGACAGGATGGACTTCAGCATCTGGGAGACTACTACGCCTCAGCCTGCCACCGACTCGCATCAGCTCGTCCCGAACAAACGGGTCGAGACCACTAAGCGCAGTTCCTTTGCGGCCAACGGTTACCACATCTTCTCCCTTGTCGTTGGTGCTGATGTCCACCATGTTCAGGAGCTTCTCTCTGTTTTGAATGGCATTCAGGATGACGCTTCCCGCTTCCCGAAGTGTTTCCACTTGAAGCTCTGCTAGTGGTGGTCTGGATCTGTCGGCCGTTTCCTTGTCCAGCTTCCTCTTCCTTACTCTGTACCGCAGGGTCCTGACGTACAGCAGGCAGATATCCACTGCTCGCTTCGCTCTGTACCAGTTGGAGAAGTACTCCAGTCGTTCTGTCAGGCCCGCATATTCTTCTCTGGCAGCGGCCTTGAAGACCGATACCCTTTTGAGCTCTTTGTCTTCTGGGTCAACTTCGACACATTCTTCTTGCTCATCAAGCTCCGGCTCTCGCAGGAACTCTGGCCCGTGCCACCAGCAACTGTTGGTTGTCAAGTCAGCGGCTTTGATTCCTCGTGACGCTAGGTCGGCTGGGTTTTCAGAGGTGCTCACGTACCGCCACTGGCCTGGGGACGTGTGTTCTCGAATCTGTTGTACCCGGTTGGCCACGAAGATGTGGAACCGGCGAGCTTCGTTGGCGATGTATCCAAGAACAATCTTGCTGTCCGTCCAGAAGTACTCCTTGGTGACTTCCACGTCCAGCTCTGCGCGCAGAAACTGGCTGATCTTCATAGCGAGAACGGCTGCGGTAAGTTCTAGTCTAGGAACTGTGACCACGAGCCTTGCTCATGACCAGAGCTGTGCTCACCTCCCCAAATGTTCCGATGGTGCGCAGGTAGCTGCACTGGCCGTATCCGTCGAGACTGGAGTTTGAGAAATGGTGCAGCTCGATCACTGTTGCGCTTTTCAGGCCATCCGTCGCATAGCCTCTCGGTATACGAGTGGCTTCCAGGGCCAGCATGTCTTTCAGCCACTCAGTCCATACTCTGGCGACGTTCTCTGAGACTGGTTCGTCCCAGCTGAGTCTATCACAGCAGAGTTCCCAGAGGAGAGGTTTCCCCAACAGAACGTACGGGGAGACGAACCCGAGAGGACCAAAGACGGAGCTTACCACCGAGAGGATGCCTCGTCTGGTGGCAGGTTTGCGCTCCACCTGTGAGCCCCGACCACGACCCCGACCCCTCCGGGTGTTGACGTTGATGGTGAAGGTGTCACCTTCCGTGTTCCACTGGACGCCCAGCACACTCTGCGTGGGCAGCTCTTCGATCTCTTCCAGCTCCACACTTCTCAGACGAACGGCTTCATCAGCGTCTTCCACTTGGTCGATGTTTCGGAGCAGTTCTGCCTTGTTCGAAGCAAATTTTTGCAGATGGAACCCCTCGCCTTGCAGGCTGACCTCGTACTGTCGATCAGTTTTACGGCAGCTGACTCGTCCACAATTGACGTCAGGCCGTCGTCGATGTAGAAGTCCTGTTTGATGAACTGAGACGCTTCCTCGTCACAGTCTTCCGCTGCTGATCTGAGCGCGTACATGGCGCACGTTGGAGATGACTTGGCGCCAAACAGGTGGGTTGTCATGCGGTACACCTTGGGTGTTCGTCGGACGTCTCCCTTCTCCCGCCAGAGGAACCTCAGTAGGTCTCTGTCCTCCACGTTCACCGACACCTGGTTGAGCATGCCTTCCACGTCGCATGATACCGCAACGGGCTCCTTCCTGAAGCAGCACAGGATACCTGTTAAGCTGTTGGTTAGATCGGGACCTTGCAGGAGACACTTGTTGAGACTGAGGCCCTGATACTCGGAACTGCAGTCGAAGACTATCCTCAGCTTCTGTTTCCGAGGATGGTGCACTCCGTGGTGCGCAAGGTACCATGTCCTGCCCTCTGGTCCTTCATCTTCTTCCACTGCTTCAGCATACCCCTTCTTCAGCATGTTTTCCATGAACTCGACGTAGCCATCACGATACTTCCCATCTTTTAGCAGCCTGGACTTGAGACTTCCCAGACGTTGCTCGGCCGCGCTTCTGTTGTTCGAGAAGGTAGACTCACGCTTGAGGGGTAGAGGCATTCGGACGTGTCCGTCTTCTGTTCTTTGAAACCCAGAGCTCACTTGCCTGAGAAACTGAACTCTCTGTCCTCCACTGACGTGCTCAGGTCGATTTGTCTCTGGTTTCTTCGAAGTCCTTTTCCAGCACTCTGAGGACATGACAAGAGCTTTCACGAGTCTGAGTCTTGAATGAGAAGTGGCAAATCTTCCTGCGCCCGTCTCCTGAGTCGACGTAGCGACACATGCTCACGCTGACCTCTTCTTCTGTCGATCCGACGATTCCCCAGCCCAGGATGGTCCGGACAGCCCAGGGCTCATCGTCCTGACCGGGCCGCACTTCATGAGGCTGGATGGCCTTGAAACAAGACGTGCCGAGCAGGAGGCCGATTTCAGCTGACTCAAAGTAGCCTGGGATCTGGTCGGCGATTCCCACCAGATGTTTCCACTTAAGCGCTGTTTTTTTTACATGGGGATGGACGACCTCGAGCACGGGATGCTGTCACTTGTGTAGCAGGTGGGGAGTTGCATTTCTTCCTCGAAGCTCAGAGGCTGCATGACCAGATCTTCCACAGCTTCACTGTCGATCGCTGATCGATGGTACTGAGTTCCAGCCTGGTACGTCTTCCTTTTGCGCTCACTGCCGCGCAGGCAGAATTGAAGACGAAGCAGGCGTCCGATTGAGCGTCCAGAAGTGCGTAAACAAGCACATTGCGTCCAGGGTGCTCCTTGTTGCTCAGCATCACTGGCACGACCAGACAGTGGCAATAGTTGCTAGCCGACTGCAGGCAGGTGGCCGCTCTTCCCCCGTCTCTCGCGCCGCAATCTCTGGGTCGTGCAGCAGAGACGGATGCAGTCTCCCACACGTTTCGCACCTGGCCTTCCGGAGACAGTTTCGCCACAGATGACCCTTCTTCAGGCAGCCTCTGCAGAGATGCAAGTCGGCGACCATCTTCTTTATCTCGTGCAGTGGCATGTTCACCACCTGCTGGCATGAGGTCACTGCATGATCTCCCTGGCACTTCACGCATCTCTTCATCGGCGACTGTTCTGTGGATGCTGTGAACGTTCGGGCCTCAGTGAGTGTCTTCTTCAGCTTTCTACTGTTTGATGTGCTCTCCCTTGCTTCATGACTCAGCCTGTCTGAAAGTTATGCTGTGAAGCCGCTACCCACAGGGACAGGACCACACGCGATGCTCGCCTCCACTGAGATGAATCGCACGAACTCTGCAAATGGTGGGTACTTGCTGCTTTCTCCCGACTTACACCATACACCCTGACATCTACAATTATCTTCCAGTGGTCAACCAGGTGCTTCGGCAGCTTCTTCAGCATCGCTTCGTTTTCCAGGTGGATGTCGAGAACTGTCATGTTCTTCAGGGAGCTGGAAGCTGCTGTCAAGCAGTGTGCAAGATGGTCAGCAAAGTCCCTCAGACGGCGTCCGTCTCCGGCTCTGATGATGGGCCACTCCCTGATTTTTATGCGATAGGCGCTGGCGATGATGAAGTCGTTTCCGTAACGGTCTGCCAGCTTCTCCTTCGCCAGCGTGTAGCTGTCCTCTGTTCTGAGATGGAGCAGGCCGTTGATAGCTCTTCTGGCTTCACCACCTGTGTATTTGGCCAGGAGGCTGAGATGCTGTATTGGTGACTCTATCTTACTTTCGATGTGGGTCGCGAAGGAGCTAAGCCATGGGTTAAACCGAGCGACATCACCCTTGAACACTTCAGGTTCTAGAGTGGGGAGATCAGCTGCCTTCTTCTGGTCCATCAACAACTTCATCATCTGTGTCACTGGGTCCTCTCCGCTTGTCTGCTTGCCTCCGACAGCTCCTCCATCTTGGTCTGGCTCTGGATGTGTGACATCATCGATGACGGCTTCTACCATTGGCAGCTCACCTTCGAATTCAGCAGAACACAGGACCTTAATCCTTGCCTCACTCATCCTTTGGTCCATTTCTTGGTACAACATTTCTTGTTCTTGGACCATCTTCTTCTCCAGCTCTTCTCTTTTCCTTTGTAGCTCCGACTGCCTGCCGACCATGGACGCTTCGACATCCTTCTCTGCCTTCAACTTCAAATCTTCAACCTTCATCAGGAACAGTTTATCTCGAACCGCCTGGGAGGTGCTGCTGCACTGTGATCCACACTCAGAGTTTCTCCTGTCCTTCCGATGAGTGGAGTGAGTCGACAAGAAGTCTTCAATCTGAGCCTTCCATTAGTTGTACTGTTGACTCTCATGCTCCACCTCCAAAGCGCCTTTCTCCTCCTCGTCCAGCGGGGAGCGAATTATCTGATGCGTCTGGATAAACTCGATGTAGCGATGTTTCCAGACATCAACTCTGTTTGGACGTAAGACCTGTCCCCTCGTGGTATGACCTCCAGGATTGCACTCCCAGTAGCTGTCAATTGTGTGCCATGTCCCTCATACACCTTCCTCTTTGTCTCTGCCTGGTACTGTGCTCCTTTATCAGTGGGCCGCAGAGGCCTTCCCTTACTGAACTTAGGAAGATCCATTATAGCTCAGTTAGGATCAGGAATGAGCGACAGCGTATTCAAGGAATGAGGAAGAGCCCAAATTAATATTCTAACTACTACTGTGGTCAATATCCAAACAAAGAGAAGTCAGGACACACTATCAGATGTCCAGTTAGTGTTAGTTCAGTTTTGGGTAATGTCAGTGTCCGCTACCAAATGCTGACTAATGATAACACAATACCTTGCAAAATAAAAATAAAATGAAAACAAAAGACAGGACTATTTAGACATCTATTTTGAATGAAAACTCAGTGTTGCCCAACCTTACTGTTTTCAGACTGAGACTAACTCAGAGAAACACTCCGGGTTCAAGTCTGGCTACTGGCGCAGGTCATTCGGTTCCCCGCTTGGGAGGGGGGTGATTCCCTCCCCACCCAGGCGGCATATAGCTATTGGCTGGACTACTGTGTGGACCGGAACCCCTCCCCTCTCCCAACCCCCAACCCCCCCCCCCCAAAAAAAAACACAGCGACAGGTTTGCTCCAAATCTTTCTCTGTTTCTACCAAATTAGGGGCAGACCACACTTGTACCTCCATTTCAAATTGACACTTACGTAAAACCACCCAAGAACATATCAGAACACTAAGGTTAAAAACACATTCAACATAATCATGTAACACAATCTACATCAAACTGCCTTATACTGCCAGCAGTCCCTGAATCAGGGGCGGCGCCACGGATTTTTGAAAGGGGGGCGGGGGGCAAGTCGAAATTTAGGGGGCCTCCATTTTAGAGGGGCCTCCATTTGAAAAGGGGCATTTGCCCTCCATAGGGCTCCTCTCACCTTCCCTCTGGCTTCCAGAGGACCGTTTCTGGACTGCAGGGGCACCTCTGACCTCCATAGGACCCCCTCTGGCCTACAGGGGACCAGGGGCGTAAACAGGATTTCTCCCAGGAGGGGGGATGGGATCAGAGGGACCCTCGTAGCAAAGGGGGGCCCACATAATTACAATAGTACAGTATGTTGTATGTTGTGACAAATAACTTTCGACAACGAAAACAATTTTATTTTTTATTTTTGGGAGTTAAAACTAAAAAAATTACAAATCCGCGATAGCCATTTCAATATAATATTATTTCCTTTCTTCCGGCATCTTTATTTTCAATTTGCTTCAAAACTAGATTGTTCAAACATTTATTGTTTTTGCACCAAAAATGGCATGACATGACGTGATTAAAATGCCATTCTCTTCCAAAGTACTACACGATTTTCATTGAAATGTTGTGGTAAGACTAAGAATGGATCCAGAATAAGGTAATGAAAGGTTGACGTCGATATCTATCATTGTTTTCAAGTTATTGAGAAAATCAGGGAGGGTGAGGGGCAGATTCTGCTACCTCCAGCGGGGCGCGGGTTAATAAAAATAATATCCTGAATCCTCTTTAATTCGGATTGAGGAAACAACACAGAACGTACATGCCGATTGTGCACATGTACGATGAAGTTACAAAATCTCTACAAAATAACGAAATAACATGCTTCTTATATCTTGATTTACAGTAAGCTTTATACCGTTTGCTTATAAATTTTCTTGAAAAAATACACCACATTGTGATACGAGGGGTTTCTACAACACGATAGTCATATCTTAACACGCGCCCTGGATGGCCTCTGATAATTACACGCCCTGGTGTGGGGGAGGGCGGATTCCGCCCCCCTAAGATCACGAAAACCACGCAACATAGCGACAGGCGGAAAACGGCGCTAGATAGCTCGAAAGTCGAGACAAGCTCTATGGAAGGTATTTCTGTCTTTTTTTAGGTCAGGTCAATGTTGAGGTCACCAGAGGTCATCAAAGGTCAGATTTTCCAGTTTTAGGAATTCGCTCGAGAAACCCCCAAATATCTCGGGAATAGCTAGGAACAAACGCGAACAGCAATCGAAAGCAATTGAAAAATTGAATCGCCATCTGTGTGTCCTCAAATTTGAGCTCAGGTCAATATTTTAGGCTTTTTACATTTGAGGCTCCAGAGGTCATCAAATGTAAAAAAATGGCAAAACAGTTTTACGCAAATATATTTTTACCTAATGAAGATAAGGCACTATGTTTTACGCCATCGTGTTTGTCTTATCAAGGCGCTTCTAATTTAAAATCGTAGGAGGATACAGATTTCCACTGGGGGTCGCTCAGGAAAGTACGGGCCAACGTGTTTGTCCCCATGTGTGTCCAGACGAGATCTTTGGTCACCTCTGCAGGTCGACGCTGCGGTTATTGGTTCGAATGATAACCAGGGGGGGGGGGGCGAAAAACGCCACCCCCGCCAATGGTGTTCGGCTGAGACCCCAGCCAATACCGGGTTAATACTCATAAAGACATAAAGACATAAAAGAAAAGTGCAACAAAGAGCCTCTTGGGCCCATCTGAGGTTGCACCCCACCCCACCCACACCCACACCCACACCCACACCCACACCCACACCCACACCCACACCCCCCCCCCCTCCAGCAGTCTCGCCCCTTCAAATCACCTTACTCTACCTGCATAAAAGAAGGCTAATCCCACGAGTATTTATGAACTAATCCCTTCTCTGTAAAGTATTTATCTAATCTAATTTTGAAGAAAGCAAGTGTCACTGCATCAGCGACATCCCCTGGTAGCATATTCCAATGTCCTACAACCCTTCTACTGAAAAATGACTGTCGTAGCCTAGTCCTACTCTGTTTCATAATGACTTTATGCTGATGACCTCTACCTCGATTTTCCCTATTGAACTCAAACATACCCTTTAAATATCCAGAATGCTGACTATTTACAAATTTGAAGACTTCAATTAGATCTCCTCTTAGCCTTCTATATCTAAGTGAAAACATACCCAATTTCTTTAATCTATCTTCATAAGGTAAACTACCAAGACAATTAACCATTTTTGTTGCCCTTTTTTGAACTCTTTCTAACAACCAGCAATCTTTCTCATATGTTGGAGACCAGGCTTGTACACAATACTCCAAATGTGGTCTAACGTATGCACAATACAGTTTTGTTATTACCTTTTCACTCTTGTAGGAAACATTTCTGTTAATGGCCCCTAGCATTCTAAGTGCCTTTTTCCTAGCTTCTACAACCTGGTCTGACGCTGATAGTCTATTGTTTACCATGACACCTAAATCTCTTTCCTTTTCAATCTGCTCCATTTTCTGCCCACCCATTTCATACCTATGTTTACTGCTAACCCGTCCAGCGTGCATAATCTTACATTTACTCAAATTGAATTTCATCTGCCATGCTTCAGACCACTCAACTAGCTTGTCTAGATCTGATTGAAAAACATCCTGATCATGTTTTCCTCTAATAATCCTGACAACTTTTAGATCGTCTGCAAATTTCAAGACTTTGCTGTCTATACTGTTCTCAATTGCATTCACAAATATTATAAAAAGCAATGGGCCCAGGACTGAGCCCTGTGGAACCCCACTGAGAACCTCCTTCCATTGTGATTGGCACCCATTCAATATAACCCTTTGCTGGCGTCCTGAAAGCCACGTTTCTATCCAATCCAGAATCTTGCCCCTGATCCCATGCATTTTAAGTTGCAACCCCAGTCTTGTATGGGGGACTTTGTCAAATGCTTTACTGAAATCAAGAAAAGCTACATCTAGCTGTTTACCCTGATCAAAGCTATCTGTTGCAACATCCAAAAACTCCAGAAGATTAGTTAAACAAGAACGGCCCTTCCTAAAGCCATGCTGTGTATCCTTGATGAGTTCATTTTGCTCCAAGAATTCAACAATCTTATCTTTGATGATTGATTCAAGCACCTTGCAGACTAATGAGGTCAGACTAACTGGTCTATAGTTTTCCTCTTTACTTCTATCTCCCTTTTTATGAATAGAAACAACATTTGCTCTTTTCCAATCAAGTGGAATTTTACTATCTGCAAGTGATTTAGAAAATATTATGGCTAATGGAACCGACAACTCCCTTTCAGATTCTCTTAAAAGTCTAGCATGGATTTCATCAGGTCCTTCTGCCTTGTTAGGCCTTACTTTCTTTAGATATTCTAGAACAAGTTCACTACTTATGCCACCTAACTCTCCTATAGTCTCCTCTGTCTCTAGCTCAGACTGAAGTGCTGCAATACTACTCTGGTCCTCGATAGTAAAGACAGATTGAAACTGATCATTAAGCACTTCAACCATTTCACTGTCCTTGCTAACTAACACATCATCTACCTTAAATGGACCTATATTTTTGGAAACTGTACTTAACTTATAAAAACTGAAGAACTTCTTACTATCTGCATTACAATGTCTAGCTAAATCAAGTTCCTTTGCCCTTTTAGCTGCTCTGACCTTTTTCTTAACTGAATTTCTTGCATTCTGGTAGGCCTTCTGATTTATATCTAGTGAAGATCCCTTCAAAATGCCAAATGCACTTCTTTTAGCTTGTATAGCACTCCTTACTTCTGGGGTAAGCCAAACTGGATTGCCCTTGGTTCTGTTACGTTTGTGCCTGAGGGGTATATGCCGATTTTGAATTTGGCTTAATCTAGCTTTGAAAACATTCCAGGCCTCACATGCATCTAAACCTGCCAACTCAACGTTCCATTTTATCTGTGCGAGGTCATTTCTAATACCATCAAAATCAGCCCGGCTGAAGTTTGGAACCATAATAAGGTTATCTTTGGGCCTCATTTCTGATGAGATATTGAATTTAACCATATTGTGATCACTGGTTCCTAGACCTGCACAAATATTTATGTCACTAACTAGATCACTGTTGTCTGAGAATACAAGGTCTAGAATGGAGCAATGTCTGGTTGGCTCTGTTACAAACTGATGCATGAAAAGCTCCTCTTCAAAGATTTGCCTATACAACCTACACTCATTTGTTTCCTCTGCTATACTTTCGTATCCTCTTAAGTTAAAATCTCCCATAATAAGACACTGAGCCCGAAAGTTCCTACGTATTTCCTCACAAATATCTTGGTCTGTTTCAGCTTGGGAGTTCCTTGGAAGATTCCCTGGTCTGTAAAATGCACCTATCCTCAACCTTCCTCTGTTTCCTGTACCAATTTTAATGTCAAGCCAGATTGATTCTACTTCTTTTACTTTACTAGAATCATCAACTCTAGTAGTGCAGTACAAGCTATTTACATATACAAACACTCCGCCTCCCTGCCGTGATTCTCTGCAGTATGAGAACATGCTATACCCTTGTAACTCGAAATCCTGTAGCCTATCCCTAGTATACCCCTCACTAACCCATGTCTCGGTTACACAAATGATATCAGGCTTTTCAAGGGCAACATAACACTCAAACTCATCAAATTTAGACCTAATACTTTGGGCATTCAGCAACACACATGTGATCTTATACTTTGAGCTGACTCTACTAATTCTGAGGGAATTATGATCTACTGTCCTATTCTGACATGAACTTCTACCAATGCTTACTTCCTGATGCCCTAGTACTAGCGTCCCTGAACCCCCCCCCCCCCCTCCTACCTAGTTTCCCTGAATGACACTTCTGTAGGCATCTCCCAAAGCCCTTGCCCCCTCATCCGATAAGTGAAGCCCATCCTTCATATAGTACCTATGCCACTCATAGAACTGATCCCATAAGTCTACATAACTAAGCCCCATAGCTGAACATAAGTTCTGAACTGAGCTGTTCACAGACAGAGCTCTCGAGTACCACTCCTCACTGGCTCCACAGCGAGGGAGGATGCCAGTCACAATGACTGGTTTCCTGGACTCCTTCAACCTCTGCAGCAGGCTCCGGTACTCCGCTACTATTCTCACACTCTGCCTAGGTCCTATGTTGTTCACCCCCACCTGTATTATAACTGTTTCCGGGCTACTCCTACCAAGTTCTGCCTCAATGACAGGGCCCATATCAACTACTTTTGCCCCCGGTTTGACTATACATTTGTCCCTCTTCCCACAGAATGTTCGCCTTAAGGGCCTTACCCTTGAGTCCCCAACCACTAAATGCTGAATCTGTTCCCTGTCACTTTCAGCTGCTGACTCTAACGCACTGAACCTATTTGCTATTGTAACCTGCTGATGTTCCCTGGGGCTGTACTGCCTGACTCTACCCTGAACTTTTGTCCATCCCTCCTGATCCCCTTCCCTCTTCCTCCTCCAGATTCTGCTACCACCCTCCATTACCCAGCACCCCTCCTCATCCTTACTGTCTGTGGCCCTAGCATTACTTTCCACAATGTTGAGTCTCCAGAAACGTGACCCTCCAACACACTTCCAAACCCCAGCCGCACTATCCACCTTTGCCTTATCCTCCTCCCTTATGCCCCTATCAGAACTACCACTGGTCCCTGATCCTGTAGGCTCCTTTTCTGACCCCCTAACCACGATCTGCGCATACGTTCCTTGGTCAGGAGCTACACCCTCCTGCGGCTCATCTCTACACCTACACTTACTTAACTGCGCCTCAAGCTCCACTACTCTAGCCTGGAGGGCCTCTAGCTCTGCTACCTTCGCCTGCATCCTAGTCATGCTCATTTGAATACACTAGTAACTTAGGTATATAACTTAGGTACTATGCACTTTTCAATACTTTACTAACTTAACTTAACTTTTTTGTTTTTTTTTGTTTGTTTTTTCTTCTTCTAAACCTTAACTAGATCTAGGTAAAGCTAGTGACACAAATCAGCTATGAGTGCACCTAATACTAGACTAAATATCTAATCCTTAAATAAACTGAATACTAAATACACCTTAATTATCCCTAATTTTCTAAAATATCTACTTATCCAACCCTGCAACTAATAACACAAAAATAAGACTAAGACAATTTTGGCGCACACAAGCTAGAATGAAAAGTCCTTTAAAAAGCAAGTAAGAGGTAACAGCTAACTATGAATGCTTAAAAATAATACTTAAACGATCCACAAAACTAAATATCTAATCCTTATATCTAAATATAATGTGGTTCCTCAAAAAATACACAAAACAACAGAGCTATCCAACAGCTACTTAGCTTGGCTAAAGCAGGGTTCAGAGGACTCGTACATTGTCAAAGCTTTGTACTCCTCTCAGACGTTACTAGCATACACTGAAAAACAATGAGAACTTTGACTGGTCTTCCTTCGAGAGCCTCACCTGGGTTCGACCGGCAGACCACCTCTACCACCACAGGACCCTCTAAAGGACAACAAAGGCCCTCTACAGATCGACAGGGTCTTCTAAAGGCCGGCAGATGACCATCTGCAGATCGGCAGGGCCCTCTAAAGGCCAACAGAGGGCCCTCTACAGATCGATAGGGCCCTCTGAAGGTCAACAGAGGGCCCTCTACAGATTGGCTGGGACACTCTGCAGATCGACAGGGCCCCTAAGGGCTGGAAGAGGGCCCTCTACAGGTCGACAGGACCCTCTAAATGCCGACAGAGTCCCTCTGCAGATTGGCAGGGCGATCTACAGATCGGCAGGGCCCTCTAAATGCCGACAGGGCCATCTAAAGGCCGATAAGGCCCTCTAAAGATCAGAAGGGCCCTATACAGGCCGGAAGGGCCCTATAAAGGCCGGAAGGGCCCTCTAAAGGCCGCCAGGGCCCTCTAAATGCCGGCAGGTCCATCCAAAGGCCGGCAGAGAGCCCTCTATAGATTGACTGGGGTACTATGCAGATCGACAAGGCCCATATAGGCTGGATGAGGGCCCTCCACAGGTCGGCAGGGGCCTCTAAATGCCGGCAGAGGCCCTTTGCAGATTGGCAGGTCGATCTACAGATTGACAGGGATCTCTAAAGGCCGTCAGAGGGCCCTCTCCAGATCAGCAGGGACCCTCTACATATCGGTAGGGCCCTATAAATGCCGGTAGAAGGCCCCCTACAACCGACAGGGGCCCTCTAAATGCCGGCAGGGGCCATCTGCAGATCGGCATGGCCCTTAAAAAGCTGGTAGAAGGCCCTCTCCACACTGCCTGGGCCCTTTTGTACGTATTTACATATGCATGCCTTTAACAGACAAGGAAGTGCTGTTATTTATTCGTGTTACGATTTGTTTAGGTTGGTGGGCGTTCTTTTATGCGACGTAAGGCGTTTCGCGGGCGTCTGACACCATCCAAATCATTGGGGCCCCAGGGGGCCTTCGCTCGGTAGCCAGAGGGGCCTGCCTGGCCTCCAGGGGGGCATGTCCACTCCCCCCCCCCGTCCCCTTGCCTACGCCCTTGCAGGGGACCCCTGGCCTTTGACCTCCAGAGGGCCTCTCTGGTTTCCAGAGGGCCCCGCTGGCATTCGGTGGTCTTTCTGACCTCCAAAGGATCCCCTCTGACCCTCAGGGGCCACCTATGACCTCCCCTCTGACTTGCAGATGGCCTCATCTGGCCTTCAAAGGCCCCCTCTGACCTCCATAGAACCCCCTCTGGCTTCCAGGGGCACCTGTGACCTCCGCGATGGAGCCTGCGAAATGGGGCCCATTTGAAGCATGGAGGGGTCTCCTTAAATGACAGGAGGGGCACACAGATATGTTGCCCCCCATGCCCGACGACAGAGGGGTCGACTGACCCTCCTAACCCCCCCCCCCCCCGGTGGCGCCACCGCTGCCCTGAATTAATTACTACTACTACAGGTGTCCTTAATTCAGGGACTGCTGCCAGTATAAGGCAGTTTGATGTAGATTGTGTTACATGATTATGTTGAATGTGTTTTTAACCTTAGTGTTCTGATATGTTCTTGGGTGGTTTTATTTAAGTGTCAATTTGAAATGGAGGTACAAGTGTGGTACCTTCATTTCAACACCACCACCGCACCCGCGCGGCGGTAACACCACCTCCCCCCGAAACATTGTTTTCTTCAAAAGCAATATATTTCGAAAACATAGACTCGCATATTCAGTACCTATAAAATGCAAGAAGTGGCGAAAATTTCGAAAGTGGCGCATGTTGTTATGACCGACAGAAGAAAAGAAGTGAACTGTGAAACCTCGGAACTTATGTTAAAATAATTATTTATAAAATTAGTAAGTACAAATGCAATTATTTTCTGATCATTGCTTACGCAAGTAGCACAATATTGTTAGTGGCGAAGGGTTCGCTCGCTGGTCCAGTAACGCTGCTTTTAACATATGCTACCATATCAAGCTTCTCGACACAGCGCTGAATCACAGGATAAAACAACCATAAACCACAATAAAATATCTGCTATCCGGGTGCGGAAAAACATAATCGGATTTGCAGAAAGTGATCAAACGCCAGGCGCCGTATGTGACTTCCTGCCGACAGACTGTTGTAAGCCAGCTGTCTGACCATGTGTATGTGTGTTTCAGTTCCTCCGCCGCGTCAGCTGTCGCAGCACAATGTAGGAAAGCATGCCAAGACTGTCATCGACTCCATCAAACTGATCCAGTCTCAGATCAGCAATGTCAAGCTGCGGCAGCAGAACCAGGGTGAGTACTAGTGGTGCCAGTTTCAGAAAACATCTGTCCAATGTCCGACCCATGTCCAAGACCATGGTCAGCTGTCCGACCGAAACTGTCCGAAAATAATTGTTAGTCCGAAATTTGTCCGAATTTTCCCAAAATTGTGGTAAGTTTATATTTTCTTTTAATGGATTATTTTTCCGGCTCAGTCATTGTTATTCCCTATTAGCTATTATTGCATGCAATGTTTCCCATCGTGAGGTGTCATAAACATCAAGGCTTACCTGTTGGTATTTGCGGAGTACTGCTGGTACTTTTCTTCAATGCTCCATCACACCTGTGAATGGTGCTATTTCTATGCGTACTTACCTATGCTTTATACATAACAGTAAGTTTGATGTGAATTACCTGTGGCATACTTTCGTTTTTAATTTAAAAAAAGTAACTAAGTGATTTTCGCGACAAGACTTAGCCATCCTTGGGCATTGGATGTTCTGAAATGTCCAAAGAAATATGCTTATGTCCGTCCGAAAACTGAATCGGTCTTCGGACAAATTCGGAATTCCGAAAATGATTGTACCGATTGGCACCATTAGACTGAGTACATCTGCTAGCCACTCGCTCAGAGGCAGCGGCCGATTGCACCGTTCGATCTCCTTGGAATCGGAAGGAGGAGGAGGGTAGTAAATTTGTCACGTGTCGCCGCCACCTGAAACAGTACGTCACTGACTCACGATGCATCACAGGTCCCTGTACTGCTTGTTCATGCCTGAAATTGAACTGGATACGATAAGCCCCGTGTCTTGGGAGCTGAGCGGTGCTACAATATAACCTGTTCCATGATAGCCGTTGCATGATTGATGAAGAAATGCATATGAGCCATTTTGCAGGAATACCACATGGCATGCATCATTATGTTGTGCCAGCTTCTGAGCTAATGACAAACAAATCTCTGATGCCATCTCTGTGAAAAGCCAAGCGCATGAGAGCTCACCGAGGCTTCCATACATCAACGAATATTAGTAGTTGCTGTGTGGCTGAACTACAATCCTGTATATTCCGATTGTTCTTTCGTGACCAAATTAGAAACTCATGAGTCTCGATAATGGCTGAAAGCACATGTTTATGATAAGCATGAGCTCTCGACGAGTGTACGCTCTCTGTTGCAGCCCTGTACCAGCTGAAAGGACTCATCACCCAGGCCGAATGGCGAGTAGACCAGCTGCTGGTGCATCACGGCAGGACGGACGCCGTCGCCGCCGTCCACCAGGCGGCGCAGGCGCTGCACGCGCTGGCCGACGGCAACACTGGTGTCGAGGCCGGTCTGCAGTCGGCCCTCACCGAGATGCTGTTGGTGATGCACCAGCTCGGCGCCTCCACTGACGACGAGCAGCTCGGAGAGACGAGTGAGTCTGGTTTATCGTCCGTGACGTTGGATCTCGGTAACCTGGTCAGTGCTCTTAAAGGGAATGTTCACCTTTCTGAAAGTTGTCAAATACACGCTGGTTGTAGTCGAAAATATGAAGTAAATGCTGCTGAAAACGATGGTGATATTTTTTATCTCGAAAAGTCGCTTAACTTTTTACAAATTAAGCTTTTAAATTTGGGATGATGACGTAATTATTGAGCTATAGAGCGCTATAGAGAAAACCTTTACTGCCGAACATATGACACAATCGTTCCCAGACAATTCTGGCGACTTAAATACAAACATTATGGAACTGTGTTTTCTTCCGCACAGAACACAATGACGAGTGCGAGGCATTGCGATAGCTCAATATTTAAAAAAAAACAATCAATCCATAACTGAGACTTCAACCAACGTGCAAAAATGTCTACTTGGACCGCGACCTATCGCATTGGCCGTTGTTTGCATCGTACTCGCCAAGGTTCGAGAAATACAGGTCGTCTGACATCCAGGACCAACAATCTTGAAGTCGCTGTCAGCCAATCAGCGGCGGCACTAGCCTAGGCCCCATTTTGCAAATTAGAAATTCAATTGCTTAAAAACTGATAAGTTTTTGGGAAAATGATCTGAATAATTTAGACATTTCAATAACGGCCAAAGATAATAACCAGTATAAAGGAGAAACATTACCTTTAACGGGTATTCTCGCTCACCAGTCACTGAAGTTCAATCCGTGTAAAATGAAAGTGAGCCACAACCAGTAAGCATGCAACCTCGAACTTCTATATCAAGTCTAACGCAGAAACAGTTGGTGAAGAGCATGGTGGGACTGGTCAAATACCTACGTTATGAAGAGTAACAGGAGACGTCAGGTGAATGACGATTACCAGAATCTCATATCCCAATATTTTTCCTTGCGTCTGAACACAATTTATGAAAAACCATGTACAGCAAATGGTCATCGTAATCAATGGCAAACATTACCAGGATGCACCTTTATGAATTTCAAACGATGCATTTCCAAATGATTTTATGTTTGTGCCGCAGCGCCCAAGTCGCCAATCGACCAGCTGCTGGAGCAGATCCAGGCTCTGGTCGACCAGTTCCTGCCCGTCATTGGACCGCTGATCGGTCTCACCGACGAACAGGTGCAGCAGACCATCGAACAGGTGGACAAGTTCGTCGCCGACACCGAAGCTTTGGAGCATGGACAGGTGGACGTCACCGACGGCCTCGAGGCTATGATCACCGACATCATCGAGATTCTCAAGATCCTCGGTATCGACTGGACTGCGCCCAGTGAGTGGTCTTCAGAAAAGCATGAATGCAGTAGTATCAACTCTTTACGAAATGTTCCCAGCCATCAGAAGCTGTTATGGTATCACTCGCACAAAGCATGTTATTTGTTCTTCCATTCTAACTCACTGTCTCATTTTCCTTAGCCGATGAGACACCGACAGTGTTGGACGCTCTGCTGGCGGAGCTGGAGGCTGCCCTCAACGCACTGTTGGATACTCTGGGGCCGATGCTCGGTCTGACCGATGACCAGATTCAGGCTATCGAGGCCGACATCGACACACTCGTTAAGGACATTGAGGACATCGAGCACGGAGATATCGACGTGGACGGCGGTCTTGAGAAGGTTCTTCAGGACATCATCAACATCCTTCACGAATTTGGCGTCCATTCCGACCGGAAGCTCGATGTAGAATCCACCAGTGAGTTTAAGATCATCCGAGCAGAAATTATTAATGAGCTGTTATAATGCTGGGGTATATTACCAGGAACCGGTATTGTCGGTTGGTAAATTACAAATATTTTCACTTAGCATAAATAAACAAACAAGATTTAGAAATTCATTCAGTGATGTGTTTAATATATTTTTCAATATTAGTGAGAAAGCTAATAATGAATAATTAAATGATACTATTCGAGGTCATATTTTTACTCTTTTTTTACATGAAAACTATAGCATCCACTCATATTACAACTCATATTAGCGACACATGCTACCCCTTTTGCAGCAGTTTTTCGCTATGGAACTTCTGACCCTGCGGCGTCCACAGCGCCCAAATCTACGCTGGACGTGCTGCTGGAGGAATTCCAGTCGCTCATCGACACGTTCCTGCCCCTCTTTGGACCCCTCTTCGGTCTGACGGAGATTGAGGCCATCAAGATCACGAGGCAGGTGGACAAGTTTGTCGCCGACACCGAGGCTGTGGAGCATGGAACGGTGGACGTCACCGACGGTCTGGCCGCTATGATCACCGACATCCTCGAGATCCTCAAGATCCTCGACATCGACTGGACTGCGCCCAGTGAGTGGTGTAGTGTAATGGTTAACTCGGCACCCGCTGAACCTCCCAGCCACCTTCATGACGCTCAGGCTTTGTGACGTCACTGTGACCTGATTTGACATTGGATTGACATCAAATTTCACCGGGATGTGGCGTAGGTATTCCCTTAAAAGTACTTAGAGTTTTAAGTTGCTATTGCTAGGCGTTTCTGTGATATCACCAAATAAACAAGGGGGAGCAAAAATACCCCCCTGGTCCTCGAGGGTTATTATTACTGCTCAACGTCAGCTATATGTCTTTTGGGCGCCTTCGAATAATCTAATCGAAAATCGAAAAAAATACACACATAAAAGCTGTGCACTAATACCAATGGACTTTCTCGTTAGTGAAATTTAACTGAAATTATATATTCCAAAGGTATTCATAAAATGGCAGTTATCATTTGACATTCCTCGAGAAACCTGGAAAATGAAACTATCGGTCAGAAAATATGAATGATTGCGATCCTATCCTAGTCTGCACATCTACGAAATATAATTATAGATGAACACATTACAGAAGCAACAAGCATCACATAGTATAAGGCCATGTTGCATTTCTAGGGCATGCTAAAACGCAAGCAAAACAGAGCAGTGCTAATCAACGCCTCGTCCCCGTGCAACCAAAAATATATGAGTCAGAACATCAACCCTTAACCTTTGCAGCCGACGAGACGCCAACTTCGTTCGACGGTCTCCTCGCTGACCTGGAGGCGGCTCTCAACGCTCTCCTCGACACTCTTGGACCGCTTCTGGGCCTGACCGATGAACAGGTCAAGACTATTGAGGGCGACATCGACGCACTTATCAAGGACATCGAGGCCGTTGAGCACGGAGAAACCGACCTCGATGGTGGTCTGGAGCTGATCCTTCAGGACCTCATCAAGATCCTGCACGACTTCGGCGATAACTCGACCCGGAACCTCGGTGTTGAGGCCACCAGTTAGTACAGATCAGCCCAGACGAGCCTTAAGATAAGATGATCATAATGCTGTATATGACCAATACCTAGTCCTAAATGTCAGGAACGTAAAATGAAATAATTAACATCTGCTAAAAATCAATGTCGCTGGTCACAACGTAGTCATCGTACCCTTTCGTCCGAACACAATCTATGAAAAACCATGTACGGCAGATGGTCATCGTAATAAATTGGCAAAAATTACCAGGTTTCACCTTTATGAATTTCAAACGATACAATTCCAAATGATTTTCTGTTTGTGCCACAGCGCCCAAATCTACGCTGGACGTGCTGCTGGAGGAATTCCAGTCGCTCATCGACACGTTCCTGCCCCTCTTCGGACCCCTCTTCGGTCTGACGGAGATTGAGGCCATCAAGATCACGAGGCAGGTGGACAAGTTTGTCGCCGACACCGAGGCTGTGGAGCATGGAACGGTGGACGTCACCGACGGTCTGGCCGCTATGATCACCGACATCCTCGAGATCCTCAAGATCCTCGACATCGACTGGACTGCGCCCAGTGAGTGGTGGAGTGTAATGGTTAACTCGGCACCCGCTGAACCTCCCAGCCACCTTCAAGACGCTCAGGCTTTGTGACGTCACTGTGACCTGATTTGACATGGGATTGACATCAAATTGCACCGGGATGTGGCGTAGGTATTCGTCTAAAAGTACTAAGAGTTTCAAATTGCTATTGCTAGGCGTTTCTGTGATATCACCAAATAAACAAGGGGGAGCAAAAATAGCCCCCCTGGTCCTCGAGGGATATTATTACTGCTCAACGTCAGCTATATGTCTTTTGGGCGCATTCGAATAATCTAATCGAAAATCGGGGAAAATACACACATAAAAGCTGTGCACTAATACCAATGGACTTTCCCGTTAGTGAAATTTAACTGAAATTATATATTCCAAAGGTATTCATAAAATGGCAGTCATCATTTGACATTCCTCGAGAAACCTAGAAAATGAAACTATCGGTCAGAAAATATGAATGATTGCGATCCTATCCTAGTCTGCACATCTACGAAATATAATTATAGATGAACACATTACAGAAGCAACAAACATCACATCGAATAAGGCCATGTTGCATTTCTAGGGCATGCTAAAACGCAAGCAAAACAGAGCAGTGCTAATCAACGCCTCGTCCCCGTGCCACCAAAAATATATGAGTCAGAACATCAACCCTTAACCTTTGCAGCCGACGAGACGCCAACTTCGTTCGACGGTCTCCTCGCTGACCTGGAGGCGGCTCTCAACGCTCTCCTCGACACTCTTGGACCGCTTCTGGGCCTGACCGATGAACAGGTCAAGACTATTGAGGGCGACATCGACGCACTTATCAAGGACATCGAGGCCGTTGAGCACGGAGAAACCGACCTCGATGGTGGTCTGGAGCTGATCCTTCAGGACCTCATCAAGATCCTGCACGACTTCGGCGATAACTCGACCCGGAACCTCGGTGTTGAGGCCACCAGTTAGTACAGATCAGCCCAGACGAGCCTTAAGATAAGATGATCATAATGCTGTATATGACCAATACCTAGTCCTAAATGTCAGGAACGTAAAATGAAATAATTAACATCTGCTAAAAATCAATGTCGCTGGTCACAACGTAGTCATCGTACCCTTTCGTCCGAACACAATCTATGAAAAACCATGTACGGCAGATGGTCATCGCAAAAAATTGGCAAAAATTACCAGGTTTCACCTTTATGAATTTCAAACGATACAATTCCAAATGATTTTCTGTTTGTGCCACAGCGCCCAAATCTACGCTGGACGTGCTGCTGGAGGAATTCCAGTCGCTCATCGACACGTTCCTGCCCCTCTTCGGACCCCTCTTCGGTCTGACGGAGATTGAGGCCATCAAGATCACGAGGCAGGTGGACAAGTTTGTCGCCGACACCGAGGCTGTGGAGCATGGAACGGTGGACGTCACCGACGGTCTGGCCGCTATGATCACCGACATCCTCGAGATCCTCAAGATCCTCGACATCGACTGGACTGCGCCCAGTGAGTGGTGTAGTGTAATGGTTAACTCGGCACCCGCTGAACCTCCCAGCCACCTTCATGACGCTCAGGCTTTGTGACGTCACTGTGACCTGATTTGACATTGGATTGACATCAAATTTCACCGGGATGTGGCGTAGGTATTCCCTTAAAAGTACTTAGAGTTTTAAGTTGCTATTGCTAGGCGTTTCTGTGATATCACCAAATAAACAAGGGGGAGCAAAAATAGCCCCCCTGGTCCTCGAGGGTTATTATTACTGCTCAACGTCAGCTATATGTCTTTTGGGCGCCTTCGAATAATCTAATCGAAAATCGAAAAAAATACACACATAAAAGCTGTGCACTAATACCAATGGACTTTCCCGTTAGTGAAATTTAACTGAAATTATATATTCCAAAGGTATTCATAAAATGGCAGTTATCATTTGACATTCCTCGAGAAACCTGGAAAATGAAACTATCGGTCAGAAAATATGAATGATTGCGATCCTATCCTAGTCTGCACATCTACGAAATATAATTATAGATGAACACATTACAGAAGCAACAAACATCACATCGAATAAGGCCATGTTGCATTTCTAGGGCATGCTAAAACGCAAGCAAAACAGAGCAGTGCTAATCAACGCCTCGTCCCCGTGCCACCAAAAATATATGAGTCAGAACATCAACCCTTAACCTTTGCAGCCGACGAGACGCCAACTTCGTTCGACGGTCTCCTCGCTGACCTGGAGGCGGCTCTCAACGCTCTCCTCGACACTCTTGGACCGCTTCTGGGCCTGACCGATGAACAGGTCAAGACTATTGAGGGCGACATCGACGCACTTATCAAGGACATCGAGGCCGTTGAGCACGGAGAAACCGACCTCGATGGTGGTCTGGAGCTGATCCTTCAGGACCTCATCAAGATCCTGCACGACTTCGGCGATAACTCGACCCGGAACCTCGGTGTTGAGGCCACCAGTTAGTACAGATCAGCCCAGACGAGCCTTAAGATAAGATGATCATAATGCTGTATATGACCAATACCTAGTCCTAAATGTCAGGAACGTAAAATGAAATAATTAACATCTGCTAAAAATCAATGTCGCTGGTCACAACGTAGTCATCGTACCCTTTCGTCCGAACACAATCTATGAAAAACCATGTACGGCAGATGGTCATCGTAATAAATTGGCAAAAATTACCAGGTTTCACCTTTATGAATTTCAAACGATACAATTCCAAATGATTTTCTGTTTGTGCCACAGCGCCCAAATCTACGCTGGACGTGCTGCTGGAGGAATTCCAGTCGCTCATCGACACGTTCCTGCCCCTCTTCGGACCCCTCTTCGGTCTGACGGAGATTGAGGCCATCAAGATCACGAGGCAGGTGGACAAGTTTGTCGCCGACACCGAGGCTGTGGAGCATGGAACGGTGGACGTCACCGATGGTCTGGCCGCTATGATCACCGACATCCTCGAGATCCTCAAGATCCTCGACATCGACTGGACTGCGCCCAGTGAGTGGTGGAGTGTAATGGTTAACTCGGCACCCGCTGAACCTCCCAGCCACCTTCAAGACGCTCAGGCTTTGTGACGTCACTGTGACCTGATTTGACATGGGATTGACATCAAATTGCACCGGGATGTGGCGTAGGTATTCGTCTAAAAGTACTAAGAGTTTCAAATTGCTATTGCTAGGCGTTTCTGTGATATCACCAAATAAACAAGGGGGAGCAAAAATAGCCCCCCTGGTCCTCGAGGGATATTATTACTGCTCAACGTCAGCTATATGTCTTTTGGGCGCATTCGAATAATCTAATCGAAAATCGGGGAAAATACACACATAAAAGCTGTGCACTAATACCAATGGACTTTCCCGTTAGTGAAATTTAACTGAAATTATATATTCCAAAGGTATTCATAAAATGGCAGTTATCATTTGACATTCCTCGAGAAACCTAGAAAATGAAACTATCGGTCAGAAAATATGAATGATTGCGATCCTATCCTAGTCTGCACATCTACGAAATATAATTATAGATGAACACATTACAGAAGCAACAAACATCACATCGAATAAGGCCATGTTGCATTTCTAGGGCATGCTAAAACGCAAGCAAAACAGAGCAGTGCTAATCAACGCCTCGTCCCCGTGCCACCAAAAATATATGAGTCAGAACATCAACCCTTAACCTTTGCAGCCGACGAGACGCCAACTTCGTTCGACGGTCTCCTCGCTGACCTGGAGGCGGCTCTCAACGCTCTCCTCGACACTCTTGGACCGCTTCTGGGCCTGACCGATGAACAGGTCAAGACTATTGAGGGCGACATCGACGCACTTATCAAGGACCTCGAGGCCGTTGAGCACGGAGAAACCGACCTCGATGGTGGTCTGGAGCTGATCCTTCAGGACCTCATCAAGATCCTGCACGACTTCGGCGATAACTCGACCCGGAACCTCGGTGTTGAGGCCACCAGTTAGTACAGATCAGCCCAGACGAGCCTTAAGATAAGATGATCATAATGCTGTATATGACCAATACCTAGTCCTACATGTCAGGAACGTAAAATGAAATAATTAACATCTGCTAAAAATCAATGTCGCTGGTCACAACGTAGTCATCGTACCCTTTCGTCCGAACACAATCTATGAAAAACCATGTACGGCAGATGGTCATCGTAATAAATTGGCAAAAATTACCAGGTTTCACCTTTATGAATTTCAAACGATACAATTCCAAATGATTTTCTGTTTGTGCCACAGCGCCCAAATCTACGCTGGACGTGCTGCTGGAGGAATTCCAGTCGCTCATCGACACGTTCCTGCCCCTCTTCGGACCCCTCTTCGGTCTGACGGAGATTGAGGCCATCAAGATCACGAGGCAGGTGGACAAGTTTGTCGCCGACACCGAGGCTGTGGAGCATGGAACGGTGGACGTCACCGACGGTCTGGCCGCTATGATCACCGACATCCTCGAGATCCTCAAGATCCTCGACATCGACTGGACTGCGCCCAGTGAGTGGTGGAGTGTAATGGTTAACTCGGCACCCGCTGAACCTCCCAGCCACCTTCAAGACGCTCAGGCTTTGTGACGTCACTGTGACCTGATTTGACATGGGATTGACATCAAATTTCACCGGGATGTCGCGTAGGTATTCGTCTAAAAGTAGAGTTTCAAGTTGCTATTGCTAGGCGTTTCTGTGATATCGCCAAATAAACAAGGGGGAGCAAAAATAGCCCCCAGGTCCTCGCGGGTTATTATTACTGCTCAACGTCAGCTATATGCCTTTTGGGCGCATTCTAATAATCTAATCGAAAATCGAAAACAAATACACACATAAAAGCTGTGCACTAATACCAATGGACTTTCCCGTTAGTGAAATTTAAATGAAATTATATATTCGAAAGGTATTCTTAAAATGGCAGTTATCATTTGACATTCCTCGAGAAACCTGGAAAATGAAACTATCGGTCAGAAAATATGAATGATGCGATCCTATCCTAGTCTGCACATCTACGAAATATAATTATAGATGTACACATTACAGAAGCAACAAACATCACATCGAATAAGGCCATGTTGCATTTCTAGGGCATGCTAAAACGCAAGCAAAACAGAGCAGTGCTAATCAAAGCCTCGTCCCCGAGCCACCAAAAATATATGAGTCAGAAAATGAACCCTTAACCTTTGCAGCCGACGAGACGCCAACTTCATTCGACGGTCTCCTCGCTGACCTGGAGGCGGCTCTCAACGCGCTCCTCGACACTCTTGGACCGCTTCTGGGCCTGACCGATGAACAGGTCAAGACTATTGAGGGCGACATCGACGCACTTATCAAGGACATCGAGGCCGTTGAGCACGGAGAAACTGACCTCGATGGTGGTCTGGAGCTGATCCTTCAGGACCTCATCAAGATCCTGCACGACTTCGGCGATAACTCGACCCGGAACCTCGGTGTTGAGGCCACCAGTTAGTACAGATCAGCCCAGACGAGCCTTAAGATAAGATGATCATAATGCTGTAGATGACCAATACCTAGTCCTAAATGTCAGGAACGTAAAATGAAATAATTAAACATCTGCTAAAAATCAATGTCGCTGGTCACAACGTAGTCATCGTACCCTTTCGTCCGAACACAATCTATGAAAAACCATGTACGGCAGATGGTCATCGTAATAAATGGCAAAAATGATCAGGATGCACCTTTATGAATTTCAAACGATGCAATTCCAAATGATTTTCTGTTTGTGCCACAGCGCCCAAATCTACGCTGGACGTGCTGCTGGAGGAATTCCAGTCGCTCATCGACACGTTCCTGCCCCTCTTCGGACCCCTCTTCGGTCTGACGGAAATTGAGGCCATCAAGATCACGAGGCAGGTGGACAAGTTTGTCGCCGACACCGAGGCTGTGGAGCATGGAACGGTGGACGTCACCGACGGTCTGGCCGCTATGATCACCGACATCCTCGAGATCCTCAAGATCCTCGACATCGACTGGACTGCGCCCAGTGAGTGGTGGAGTGTAATGGTTAACTCGGCACCCGCTGAACCTCCCAGCCACCTTCAAGACGTTCAGGCTTTGTGACGTCACTGTGACCTGATTTGACATTGGATTGACATCAAATTTCACCGGGATGTGGCGTAGGTATTCGTCTAAAAGTACTAAGAGTTTCAAGTTGCTATTGCTAGGCGTTTCTGTGATATCACCAAATAAACAAGGGGGAGCAAAAATAGCCCCCCTGGTCCTCGAGGGTTATTATTACTGCTCAACGTCAGCTATATGTCTTTTGGGCGCATTCGAATAATCTAATCGAAAATCGGGGAAAATACACACATAAAAGCTGTGCACTAATACCAATGGACTTTCCCGTTAGTGAAATTTAACTGAAATTATATATTCCAAAGTTATTCATAAAATGGCAGTTATCATTTGACATTCCTCGAGAAACCTAGAAAATGAAACTATCGGTCAGAAAATATGAATGATTGCGATCCTATCCTAGTCTGCACATCTACGAAATATAATTATAGATGTACACATTACAGAAGCAACAAACATCACATCGAATAAGGCCATGCTGCATTTCTAGGGTATGCTAAAACGCAAGCAAAACAGAGCAGTGCTAATCAAAGCCTCGTCCCCGTGCCACCAAAAATATATGAGTCAGAAAATGAACCCTTAACCTTTGCAGCCGACGAGACGCCAACTTCGTTCGACGGTCTCCTCGCTGACCTGGAGGCGGCTCTCAACGCTCTCCTCGACACTCTTGGACCGCTTCTGGGCCTGACCGATGAACAGGTCAAGACTATTGAGGGCGACATCGACGCACTTATCAAGGACATCGAGGCCGTTGAGCACGGAGAAACCGACCTCGATGGTGGTCTGGAGCTGATCCTTCAGGACCTTATCAAGATCCTGCACGACTTCGGCGTCCAGTCGAACCTGAACCTGGACGGCGAGGGAACCAGTGAGTCAGCAAGAGATGTGCTGTGACTTATTTGCAACATGATCGTGTAACTTGAAGTTTCAGAATAATGATATCTGGAAGGATAAGACATGCTCATAATGAAGACTGCAGCTTTATAAACACACGTTAGATGCCTGTTTTTACACAACTTCCAAATATTACTGACCATGCGTTCCGCTCTTGTCGCAGCGATTCCGTCCACGATCGACCTGATTCTGGAGGAGCTGAAGCACATCGTCGACACGTACCTGCCGATCGTCGCCGCCCTGACTGACCTCACCTGGGCAGAGTCGCATGCCATCATCGAAAACTTCGACAAGTTCGTCGCCGACGTTGAGGGCATGGAGCACGGCACCATCGAGATCGCATCCGGTGTCGTCGACATCTGCATCGATATTCTGCGCATTCTGGAGGCGTTCGGAATCGACATCACCCTCCCCTGTGAGTTGCGCAGGAGGGTGGTGCGGTGGGTAGATATAATTTGGTGCGCCCACATGGAAAAATATCGATAGTTCACAGCACAACGTTGCATAACAGGTCTTTTTCGCCGCTCTTTGTGAAGTCCAGCTGAGCGCAGCGCACTTTGATCCTCGTGATTTCCTAAGATTACTGGGTCTTGGAGCTTACTCAGACCACATTGATGTATGTGCCCATGTGTTGATGAGTTGGATGTGGTGTTTATCTGCGTCTTCCTGTTCCGGTAGCGACGGACGTGCCGACCACGCTGGACGAGGTGCTCATGTGGCTGGAAAATGGCCTGAACGCCGTGCTCGACATAGTCGGACCCTTCATCGGACTCGACTACGACACCACGAAGCAGGTCGAGGCCGACATCCACACGCTCATCAACCACATCCGCGAGCTGGGCGACGGTCGCATCGACGTCGACCACGGCCTGGAGAACATCCTCAACGACATCTTGGTGATTCTCGGCGACTTTGGCGTGCCCACGAGCCAACACAAAGGGGGTCTCACAAGTACGTACGGGGATTTCTTCCCTCCCAACACCAATATGGTGAAACAAACTTTATGCGTCCATCAGTCTTAACGTACAGGGATATGTCATGTAAAGTCAAAATGATGACGCCTGCTGTTGAAAGGGCACACTGGACCGGGCCAACAAGCTGGTTTGGTCTTCATGTGAAAACCAAAACGAGGAAAGAACAGCAAACATAATATAGCTAAATAGAATGCGTTGTGAGACATAACGATCTCCCAATGAATCGTTTCACATAGCGTTGCTCTAATGATTTCAGCTGACACGCCGTCAACGCTGGACCAGCTTCTGGAGGAGCTGAAGGTCATCGTAGACGAGTACCTGCCCGTGCTCGGCCCCCTCTTCGGACTCACTGACGAGCAGATTGCCGGCGTGACCACCAACTTTGACAAGTTTGTCGCGGACGTCGAGGCGCTGGAGCACAGCACTGTGGACATCTCCACCGGCGTGGAGAACATCGTCATTGACCTCATCGAGATTCTGAAGGCTCTGGGCATCGACGATACTTTGCCCAGTGAGTGCGGGTGAAACAAGTGCGGGCTATAATAAACATACCGTTTGATTTGATTTAGTCCACGCGCGCGTATTTTATGCTCCCTGGACATAATCAGACCGTATATTTTTTGCACCCGAACCCCATAGCTGACCTACTTAATCCATATTAACCTGTATTGCTTCATGAAGAGCTCGCCATGTCTCAGCATCAATGAATGGCATGCCATAAAGTCATGTATTGCCATAACACGAACCACCAAAGCATTATAAGGAAGTCCAAAGCGAGACTACTGCTTAGTGCTTACGAACTAACAGGGAAAATCGAACTGATGTAACGGCTACACTGCAAATTGGATTACGGGTCTCATTCCATCATGGACTTCATCCATCTGTGTTTGTCCACAGCCGACGACACGCCGACCGACCTGGACGGTCTGCTGGCCCAGCTGGAGAGCCTGCTGAACACGCTTCTGAACACTCTCGGACCGGCCCTGGGTCTGACTGACGCGCAGATCCAGCAGGCCGAGGCCGATATAGACACTCTCATCAAGGACATCGAGGACATCGAGCACGGAGAGATCGACGTCGACGGCGGTCTGGAGAAGATCATCGTAGATATCTTCAACATCCTGGTGGACTTCGGTCTCCCTGTGCTCAGCAGCGAAACCGGTAAGTCAGTGAAACACCCCAAATGAAGTGTTTGGTATATAACTGGGTTGCATATATCCTGCATAGTGGACAATAATATTTGTTTTAAAATGTATTTCATTATTTTAACAATACCTTCCCCCATCGTTGACAACTTTTCCCAGCGATTGTGGTTATAGTAACCAGACGGAAACTTGGTGCATTTAGACTTTCGCCGAACTTGACGAGTTACCAGTCAGGTCATGCAATATCGAGCAAGTGGAGGAAATCGATGTAGACAAAGCGTTCACCAGGAAGACCAAAACACCGTCCAGGAAAGGGAACCATACAGTTTCCTTATGTAGGACGTGCAGGATCCGAACGCAGGCACGCCATTTCTGCATAATTATGTAGACTCGGGAGTCGGGATCGTCCAGATTGAAGTGCAATTTGCGCGGACTCTCAAGCAGTGCCTTAATTCTTCCGAGCCGCCGCATGACGTGTGCCGAGACCTCCCGCCGACCTGGCTGTCCCTGCCGCAGCGAACCTGAGCATGGTCGCCCAGCTGGCTGTCCTGGAGCGTCACCTGGCTGGCCTGGTGACCTCGCTGCCGCTGGCCGCTCGTGCCACCGTCCGGGCCGACCTCCATCAGCTGGCCGGAGTCTTCCACCAACTCGGCGCCGCAGTGCCCGTGCGTGCGTGAGCGTCTCTCGCAGAGTGCAGACTGTGTTCTTCAGTCCAGTGTATATCGTCTCCGCTGTCCAGTGTTTGAAACAGATGCGCAATAAACCTGTCTGCGGCTTTCGTTATGAAGCTTTTCAATTGTGATTTTCGAGTTACGATAATAATGGAACGGAAAGTGAAAATAACAACACAACGTCTTCGATGTTCTTCGGGAAAATGTGCTCTTCACTTGATGTGGGGAAGCACTACCTAATATCTACGCCCGCCACCCATGACCTACCAACGGCGTGCAACCCTTCGACAGCGTCGACAATGGCGTCCACCTGGACAAGCTATCGTCCGGACCAGCGCCAGAGCGTATGATACGGTCGACCACCGCCTACTCCAGAGTCCGACTGTTAGAGATGGGCCTGCCAGTCTGCATGACGAGATGGGTGTGGCAATGGCTGCGGGATCGACGCGCCTGCGTCGAGGTTAACGGGGTGCTGATCTCAGAACGGGTGTTTCGAGCCGGAGTGTAGCCGTGCACTGGCGGATCCAGCCTCCCAATATGGGGGCTAATTTCACTGGGGGCCTTCCGGACCCCAGGAACCTCCATATGACCTAAATGGTACCCCCATGTTTTCCTTTTGCAGACTTAGGTTATATTTTTCGTTATACTATTCTTAGGTGTAAGGAGTGTCAATTAAGTGCAAAAATTAACATTAATGGATATTTGCCTCCAAATATCTCAAATTTTGTCATTGTACATGTTACTTTATATACAAATAAGTTAACTTTTGACTGAATAAAGCTAGAAGGGCAGGGTAAACGTCATGTTTTGTTATCATCAAGACACGTTGAATGCTGTGCAGTATTACCTCTTTCTGACATTTGATGACCTTGACCTAACGTCAAGGTCACGGCGTAAGGAAGGTCACCTTTCCAAATTTGACCTACACGGCGATGTTATATATCTTTGAACTTGTCTTGAAGATAGGAATTCATTGGTAGGCCACAATTGGAAACCGAACCTTGAACCTTGACATTGACCTTTCACCAAATGTTATAAAGAGGTCTTCTGCATATCATTCAACGCGCCTTGACGTAAATAACAAAATAGTGTCCATTTTACCCTTTATCTTTATTCAGTCAAAATTTATTGGGGAATAACATCTTTCACAAAAAGAACATATATAAAGACCAAATGTAGCATATTTGAGACAGATAACCATCAATTGTATTTTTCTGTTTGAACGACACTTCTTTACGCTTAACAATAGGAAAGTCAAAAATAGGAATATATTTGGCTTGGGTATCCAAAAGAGATGAAAAATTTCAAAAAATTACTAACTTTGAAATTTAAGGTCAAGATCACCGAATGTCAGAAAAAGGTCATGCATTTAACTCGAGCATTAAAGGGAATAGTTCACCTTTAACATGGGGTTTTGGACTGAGATAGCAGATTTGTAGAGCAGATCTAAAAATGGTTTGTGGTGAAAGAATTACCTCTCTACGTTAAGTAATTTCGACACAGGACTAGTGGGCCCGATTTCAATCCCGCTGTTCCGGGCCACGATTGGGGAATGAACGCTCGCCGCCGCGCCGCCGGAGGCAGGTACACTCTCTGGCACGTAGTCTCTGGTCACGACGCCTCGTTAATATCCGCTCAGCCGCCCGGGCGGCGCGGCGGCCCCTTGTCAGAGACTGCACTTGGCGTCAGGCGGAGTGGGGCGGAGCCAGAACGCCAGCTGCTATCGTACGATTTCTCGTGAAATAGAAAGAGAAACTTACTTCTTTCTCCACATATATCCATCAGTTGTCCAAACCAAAGTCATATTCATAGTTTTGAGCTCAAGATGCATCTAATAGGTGAACTTCAAGACAACTTTCAAGGTGACCTATTCCCTTTAAACTCGGCTTGATGAGAACAGCAAAACGACGTTTACCGTACTATTCCAGTTTTATTGTCAAAAGTTATTAGCGAATAACATATTTTTGATATAAAATAGCATGTAAATTGTAAAATGACAAAATTTGAGATATTTGGAGGCAAATATCCCTCAATTTTATTTGTGCACTTAATTGACACTTCCTTACACCTAATAATAGCATAGCGGAAAATTAGAAACACGTTTGAGAAAAGGTATCCAAAAAATTTGTACAATTTCGAAAAGGTACCTACTAAATTTGGAAATTTTCGAAAATGTAAACATCAACATCACCATGCTATAAAGCAACTCATTGCCATTCTAATGACATGTAATAAATATATATTGCTTCATAAATTCCCCGCCATATGGGCTGACAAAGATTGACCTGCACCGTGACCTTATTAAAATGCCCGAGGCAATATCTCAGGAACCACTGCTTGCATTGCATTACAACTTGCACAGCTCGCTTTAGCGCCCCAGGTTACTCCATATACCAATTTTGGTCAAAATCGGTGACATGAATGAGTAATTTTGCACTTTGTTTTTGTCGAATGTCGTGAAATGCGCCAGCCAAAAAAAAGAACATCGGGATTTTAAAAAAAAACTGAACCTTATTACCCTACTTAATACTATTAGACGTATTCCACACAACATAGGTACCTATGCAAGGAAATTCACTCACGCGCGCTTCTGCCACCCAGCAGGCAGCAGGACTCCGAGGGCTGCGACGCTGCGTGTAAAATTATAGCTTACGTTGGTTGTGAATCACTCTAAAATAGCGTCAGACGCGCCACTTTCCCTATCCTAGTGCTACCAAAATGCTATCAAATAGAGGAAACACGAACGAGGCAAAAACATATTTATTTATTTCGCAAGATTTTTTTTTTTGCGCAGGCAGTAACCATTTTTCATCGCCAGTTTCAGCGGATTTTTTCTTTCTTGGGGGGGGGGGCTAATTTATATTGTCGCCCCTGTCGAGCTTGGAATGAGGGGCTTTTCCCATGAATTTGACCTAATGAGGGTCAACAAACATGCTTCATAATTCTACATATTTAGGTGGAGACATACAACGATCTTAGCTTATTGCAATGCTATGCTTATTGTACCTACCATACATTCCATAATATTATCATAACTTTCAAGACATTGATTTCCTTGTGTATCATATGTATTGCAGAATAGCAGCTTGCAATATGTCCATGGATCATGATTACGAGCGAGCGCGAAGCGCTCGCTTGTCCTTCCGTGGTGTATGGGAAAAATCTGATTATGAGCGGCCCGACCCGACCCGGCCCGACTCGGCCCGTGGCGACGCTTTTGAGAAGCTCATATTTCTGCAACCGCACGTCCGATTGACAAGCGGACTTCTTTGTTTAACAGCCCCATCTAACCTACCTTGTTTGAGACCAGTGCCGACTCATGTGGGTGACTACCACTGCGCGTGGCGCGTGCCGCGTGAGGGGTGTTGAAAAGTATTTTCTCGCAATAACTCCGCAACGGCTGGGTAGATTATGTGCAAATTTCGTGTGTGGCTAGGGACCCCTCAGCCGCCACTTTCACACAATTCAGAGGTTCACACAATTCAGACTCTGCACGTACGAACGCGCACACCCCTATTATATATCTCAGGAACGGCTGAGCCGATTGTGTTCAAAGTTAGTGTGTGGTTAGGGACTTCTCATCCGCCAGTTTCCCACAAATCAGGGGTGGGTGCCTCTGCACATGCGCACGGTATTATTGTTGTTTATTTGTAATCAAGTAGAGAAACAACATAAACAAAATTAAATAATAGGATCGGTGCAAAAGTCCAAAGGACTTAAATCACGGCACCTCTCCTAAGATAAGCGTGGGACAAGTGACACGACCGCCGGAACGGAACGTGCACACCTCTATTCTGTATCTCAGGAACGGCTGAGCCGATTGTGTTCAAATTTGATGTGTGATTAGGGACCTCTCAGCCGCCGCCTTTCCACAAGTCAGGGGTGAGATGGCTTTGCACGTGCGCACGCCTATTCTATATCTCTGGAACGGCTGAGCCGATTGTGTTCAAATTTGGTGTGTGGTTAGGGCCCTCTCAGCCCCCACTTTCCCACAAGTCAAATGTGGGTGATTCTGCACATGCGCGCACCTTTTTTCGTATCTCAGAAACTACTTGCCCGATCGAGTTGAAATTCCCCATACATTTCCTTCGCGCTCGCTCGTTCATCGCCAACTACGGCGCCTTACTGGTTATAGGTATGCCTTACTGGTTATAGGTATATTATACTGTTTTTAACCTTCATTAGACTTTGACGTTTAACTGTTACGATTTTGCAGCACAGGCTAGCTTGTTCTTCAACACAATTTATGCAAATTATTTGAGGTTTTACATCAAAATAGCCATATCAAATATACCTGTGAAATACATTTATTATTGCTACTAGTGTCATTTGAGTAATTTGTAAACAATGTATGTACGTATGATCGGACATTTTGCATGCAGAAAGGAATCGAATTGCAATCAATGGAATCGGATTCGTAATCAAGCTTTTTAGGAGCCCTGGAATCGGATTCGGAATCGATTCCCCTAGCAAAATATATATTGGATTCGGAATCGGAATCAGACCCATCTGGCTTGGCATGGAATCGGAATCGATTCCGCTGAGACGGTATCAAGCACAAGTCTGTAAGGGAGCCAAGTGAAGCATCGGATGTTTCACTTGGTGTCTGCTAGGCGGCTCTAAAGAAACTAAAGAACTAAAGCACGCTGAACGTAGTGACCGACACCAATCGACTCGAGAGGTGCATCGCATTCTGAAACTTTTGGTCCAATTACCGTCTGGTGCGTCGTTTGCGCGTGGTGCCGCGTTAAAAAACGGTCGATTCCTCCATTGAGAATCCACTGTTTAGCGAAAACGTCCTGCACGAAACTACCTACAAAACATCGTTGCAATCCCGGACCAGTATCTCGGCAACCACGAGTCGCACGAACATAGGAAAAACATAGATGTGTAGAGAAATGATAGGCCCGGAGTATGCACTGTGTGTCGATCAGTGGCGCGTGGCACGTGCAAAATTATGGCAATATAAATTCAATTTTATTGTTTTATTGACGATTTTCACGATTAAAATCAGTGCTTGGCACCTATGGGACGTGAAGCGATGAAACAAACGCTAATGTGTAGACAAATATACCGTCTGTATAATTCATGTGAAAATTAAGGTTTCAAAGCAATATTTCGGTGCAAAAATCCGCCTGTAATATAAACATTGCCAATTGTCAAATATTTCGTTCATTACACTGCCACACCGGTAAACCCGGATAGTGCTAATCGATACAAATTATACAGCTGTAAAGCGCTATCAAATCCGTCCAATACCCACCAAAAATGTATTCATATTTACGAACATGAAGCTGATAATGACAGGTTTAATAAAACGCCTCCGACCCCTCTATTAATACTCCTCGCCACGCGTAATTTGCAATGTAAACTTGCAGTGAAGACCCCGAAAAAAGTAAGTAAGAAACTGCGGTGAGTTACCAAAAAAACAGTGATTTGACGATCCCCATAGACCAGTTGTCTACGAAATGGTCTGGGGGGTCCGGGGGGCGACAGCCCTCTCCCTCCCCCCCCCCCCCCCCCCCCCTCCGTAGGTTCCGCAGCGCAGCGAGCGAATGCGAGCGGAGCGTTCTAAACGTGGGTCCCTGCGACCGTAATTGCTGTAAAGGTTGGTCAGGTTCGATCATGTTATTACAATATTGTTTCCTGCCACGCCCTATCCCATGGGGATCGTCAAATCGCTGGGTTTTTTTTTGGTAACGCATCGCAGTTTCCTACTCGCCTTTTCGGGGTCTTCACTGATCGCAAGTTTACATTGCAATATACGCCCTCGCCACCACTCACCCGGCCACCTAACATGGCGGCCGGCCGCGACCGCTCTCAGGTCTAACAAGAGTCGCTCGCGACTAAAAAGCAAATCGTCATCGCCGGGATTCGAACCGGCCACCACCGCATCAAATACCAGCGTCTTACCGGTGAGCTACAGCGGCTTACGGCTGAGAAGGTTTTTCTTCCGATACAATATCTCTATCGGTGATTAAAAATAGTCCACTGCAGTATCGCAAGTTTACTTTAAAAAATACACGCCAGGCACCCTTGTCCGCTCCAGTTGTTATTGAATTCAGTAGTCCCCTCCCACTGTGAGCTGCCCGGCAACGACCGACCGCGCGGATGGTCTGGCCAAGGAGACCACGGCCCTCCCCCAGGAGAACGTGCCGGTCGACGCCAGGACGGTGTACCGCGCGGAGGCCAAGGCAACCCGCGCCTGCTGGATCCAAGAGTGGCCACGCGGTTGGTACAGGAGGCTGATGGGCGACAGGCTGCCGCCGCCCGTGGCGAGGGTGGACCGACATGCGGCTGTGGACGTCCACCAGCTGCGCGCGGGACACTGGTCGGGCTCCCGTCAGTACCTGCATCGCATCGGCCGGGGCCCGACGAGACGCTGCGCCGGATGCGAGGACGTGGGCTGCGAGGGGGCTATGAGAAGCGGCCGACACGCCGCAACACGTCCTGCTGGACTGCCCGGCCCTGATGGGCACAAGGCTGAGGTCCACTGGGACAATCTGCTCCAACCCGGAGGCGCTGCGGAGCAGCGAGGTGGTATATTTTTGCCCTATGTGCCGCTGCCAGGGCCCTCCAGAGCCGACACGACCGAAGACCGGTCTGGAGGGAACTAACAGCAACAACAACAACCTGGACAAGCTGTCTTAAAGGGAATAGTGAACCTTTAACATTAGTGTTTAACTGAGATAGTACTGAGAATCATTGGTAGTACTGAGAAATCTCCAAATCTGAAATGTTTCCTTCCAAAACGACCTAGCTGCTGAGTTTCAACGAAAAAAACGTTGGAGCTATTGGGAGCCATTTTCACGGGCCAAATCTTGTGACGTTTCGCATACGTCATTAGTGTGATTTCTACCGCACTTCGTGTTCGCTATTTGAACCGACCGCCACTGAAACGCATCATGTGTTCATAAGCTATACATATTATTGGCCAAATAATATTTACTTTGTCAATTTTCATTGGATTTCCAATTGAAAATAATGCTGACACTCGTCTTGAAAATGCACATCTTTTGATGGGTGGTTCGTACCTGTAACGGCAATGTTTGCTGCAGTAGAAGGACTTCCATAATTTATGTCCCTATTATAGGTACACGTGACTTCAGGTTTTGAGTAAATACCTTGGTTAATTTTGAACCGATTTCCAATTGAAAATTACCATAAGATGCTTCGTGAAAATACGCATGTTTTTATGGGTGGCTGGTACCTGCAATATATCGATTAAAGGGAATAGTGCGCCTTGGGAAAAGTATGTGGAATGATGGAAACGAGTGTCCTGATTACGGTTCTGTCATTCGTTTTTGCGAAAAAGTACCAATTTGTCATAATTTGAAAATATTGATATTAATACATATGACGTCACAATAAACTTGCGTCACCAAAACGAGTTGTGACGTCATACCGGCAAAAGTCTATCCTTGAATCAGAATATGTAGGCAACACTAACAACCTCAATATTGATCGCGATTGAAAATGTGTGAATGTGTTGACTATGACCTTGCATGAGTAGAGTTGGAATGGCGTTGCGTGAACACATACCCATAATGTTCATGTGCATAAATAAATGTGATATACCTACCCACAAATGTGTGTTTATCGGTGTGTGTGTGGTGGATGTAAATAATTTGAATAAGTCTTTAATTAGCTTTCAACTCAAAATCAGATATATTTTACAATGCTACACAAGAATGGCACCAGTGACGTCATTAACAAAGCCTGCTACGGGACTTGGGTAACAACAACTCGCCACAATGGTTAAGTGCGCCGAGAAGCATGACAATGACTTTGTAAACAAATCGCCGACGCTAAATAGGTCGCCGTCGATGTGCATCGATGAGCTTCCGATTTAATTGCCAGTTTTGTGTTATTGTTTGTTAGTTTTTTGGGGAAAAATAATAATTTGTCATGATAATATAAAGTCTTATATACAGTCACAGACAAATTATACAATACTCCCTAATGTTGAAAACAAATGAATCGATTTCAAAAATTGAGGGTCGCAACTACTAACTATGCCGCCGTTGATGTGCATCGATGAGCTTCCGATTTTATTGCCACTTTTTCCAATCGCTGTTAGTTTTAGAAGATCGCCGGGCATATAATCACAACAAGCAGAACGCACAATATATTTTGCACTCCATTGCGTAAAAAAACAATACGGGAAAAGCCCGCAGCTTGATGAGGACCAAAAGTACTTGCAAGTACCAGTCGTTAAAAGTGTGGAACGCTTATCAACTTTAACTTGAAATATCTTTCGGTAGGAAGTTTTCATGCAAAATGTGATGAATTTACAATATATTTTGGTCTCGTCTGGCGGTTTCAAGTGCTAACTCCATTTTTGTGGGAAAAGGTAATTATTTCCCTTTAATCGCAAACGAAGGGTGTTACAATATGCCCGCAAGCTCCGATTTTATTTTTGTCTTGTAGAGTAAGCCCTCTTTCTATTTAATATATATCACCCACTCCGCATCATGTCTTTTCGCGGATCCCAGATGAGTCTCTGAACAGGTAAGAAGGGCGTTGAAAAGGTCGGAGGGGCCTCTAGACGATCTGAAGGGACCCTGGGTCTTTCAGCAGTAAGAATGCAGTTGTCCAGGGAATAAAACTCTTTTTTCTGCGGCACTTCGCGGCGCAGTTTAACTACAAATTCAATTATATGCGGGTAATACAAAATAACGGGCCGTTTATTGGTGCATTTATGTGTTATGTTGCTACTTTCCTATATAATTGGGCAAAATAGTTCATTTTAGCACTTTTATATCGCACTTTTAAACGCACAATAACATTTTTAGAGGTCCGCACCATACGCAATGAGACGCATTGCTGAAAATGATGAGAAATATATAGGGCATAAATAAGACTCAAAATTTTCGCGTGCCTTTTCACGTGCCTTTTCATCCGTTTTGTTGGGCCCTTTCAACGCTTGGGAAGGGGCCCTTTCAGCGCTTGTGAAGGGGCCCTTTCGAGGCGCCCCCCCCCCCCTGGACGAAATCCTGGCTACGTGCCTGAATCTCAGGGCCTGGAATGGGCCCAAATGCCGTTTCGGATATTTATGGGGACTGCCCCCCCCACCCCCCCCACCCCCCCCCCCCCCCCCCCCCCGACCGGATGCACCTGTCTCTAAAAATGCTGGCTACGCCCCTGCTACCAACAATCTGGCTATCTCAGTTAAAAACTAATGTTAAAGGTTCACTATTCCCTTTAAATTGTGTCAATGTTTGTTCTTGCATTACGCTGTCTTGCGTCAAGTTTGCGATGGGCTATAAATATAATTCGCCATAACTTTGTCAATTTTCATTGGATTTCCAATTGAAAATAATACCCACACTCGTCTTGAAAAGGCACACCTTTTGGTGGGTGGCGCGTACCGGTAACTGCAATATTATCCGCAATAGAAGCACATGCACCTGTAACTGTGTGACTTCTGCTTGTGGTTACAGTTTTAAGTAATTACCTCTGTCAATTGTGAACCGATTTCCAAATGAAAATTACCAATAGATGCTTCGTGATAAGACACATTTGTTGATTGGTGGCTCGTCGGCGTTCATGAAATATATCGATTACATTTTGACAAAGTTTGTTTTTTGTTTACGATGAATTGACGCTTAGCTCGAAATATAACTAGCTATAACTTTGTCAATTTGCATTGGATTTTCAATTAAAAATAATGTCGACACTCGTCTTGAAAAGGCACACCTTTTGATGGGTGGCTCGTACCGGTGGCTGCAATATTAACTGCACATCCACACATTTATTTACATCCACCACACACACCGATAAACACACATTTGTGGGTAGGTATATCACATTTATTTATGCACATGAACATTATGGGTATGTGTTCACGCAACGCCACCCCAACTCTACTCATACAAGGCCATAGTGTACACATTCACACATTTTCAATCGCGACCAATATACTCGAGAGTCGCGACTGAGCGAGTCGCGACTCGTTTTAGTGACGCAAGATTATTGTGACGTCATATGTATTAATATCAATATTTTTCAAATTATGACAAATCGGTACTTTTTTTATCGCAAAAACGAATGCCAGAACCGTAATCAGGACACTACACTGGACACTCGTTTCCATCATTCCACATACTTTTCCCAAGGTGCACTATCCCCTTTAAAAGGATTGTACGGGTTTCCGTCCTGAAAGGAAATGCACTCTTTTGCAGTTGTATGAGCTTTAAACGCGTTTAAGATATGAACAGGGAACTCAATGCTCATTTAGTCTATTATTTCAGCATTTGTCAACGTTAAAACTTTTGCGTTTTTCGAGACTTGTATCATATAACGAGTACTTGATCGGCATTACTGTCCACCACTTTTATCTTAGAATCTGCATTATGCAATTTTAGAGTTTTGTATTATCTGCAAGTCCTACACTGGATCACACAATGATTATGCAATTCAAA
>JAXIVJ010001348.1:0-7500 GCA_036785665.1 Chirona hameri | reverse complement strand
GATTCGCCACTGTTAGCCTGATCAATTTTGTTGTCCGCGGTTCCGCGGCGTTCAGTCGCGGAAAAAAAGCTCGTTCGAATCAGCTTTTTCCCGCCGGTCCGCAGATGGCCGGCCGACGACATTCGTCCGCGATTTTGGACGTTTCGGCTGACGCGAAGGCGGAAAGTCGCTAAAGATGCGCGGAAAGCGTAGCGATATCGCGACCTTCGCCCGCCGAATGGCCTAGTGTGCGGCCGCCTTAACTGAAAAAGTTTGAGGCCGGGGTATTTGATCGGGTTACTCTGTGTTATGAATTTAGTAGCAGTGTTTGAAAAGCGAATGACGCACATGATGCAATTTCGCCGCACGTAAACCAGACTTGTCAATGATTCATATTTGTCATGAGTCGATTCACAGTGATTCACGGACCATAATGAATGATTCAATCATGGTTCAATCACTCAACATTACCATAATTAATGATTCAATCATGATTCAATCACTCAACATTACCATAATGAATGATTCAATCATGATTCAATCACTCAACATTACCATAATGAATGATTCAATCTTGATTCAACCACTCAACATTAAAGGGAAGTGTCGACTCCTTTGTCTAAATCCTTTGATTTTGAATGTGCGACTCTAAGATTGTATGAGAGTGATAGGGAGGTCATGCTCTACCTGTGTGCCAATTTGCATGCACATCAGAATAGTCTGCTGTTTGACCTTAAACATATGACCTGCTCTAAATCCTTTGATTTTGAATGTACGACTCTAAGATTTCATGAGCGTGATACGGAGGTTATGTTCTACCAGTGTGCTCATTTTCATGCAAATAGGAATAGTCCGCTGTTTGACCTTAAACCTATCTGACCTGCTCTAACTCCTTTGATTTTGAATGTGCGACTCTAAGATTTTACCAGAATAATCACTAGGTCGTGATCTATCTGTGTACCAATTTTGAAGCCAATCAAAATAGTCCGCGAATGTATTTCCGAAAGTGAATGTGAATGTGAACCAATTGGACATGCGTGTTATTTATTTTGATTAAAAAATGATAGTTATAATATTTATTATAATTGCAAATTTCAAGTTCCAAAAGCATTAATGACTTTACGTTTCACTTTTTTAAGCGAATAGAACATTTATTTTGATTTTGCATTAGGGATTATTTTTTTTATAAAGCATGATGTGGAATAAAGCGGCGCCGATGCGACAGTGATGTCATGCAAATGTTGTTGGACGCTTGAGCCTCGCAACTACGCAACAACAACATGCAAATGTTTGTTTATGATTTAGTTTTTGATATGGCATAGCCTAGAAATTAGGAAAAGGTGGGTACATTTTGATAATTTTTCGTGTGAAAAAGGTGTGCGTGTACTGTGTGGTTTATGAACCAATGTATGAGTTAGTTACCTTTTCTAAGTATTTAGGTACCTACCCCTAACCCTACCAGTTTCAAGGTATTCGCCTAGTTAGGGCTGATTGAACAGTGGCTTTGTGCCCACTGGAGTTGGACACAAAGCCTCGCTTTCTTTACGCATAGATGAATTACAAGCTACAGCTCAGGACACAGAGCTCATATAATTGGCCATTAAGTGCCTGGTTTGTCCACAGGGCACAGATGAATGCTGGGCCGCTGGCATATTTTGTGGACAGTTTATGCTGTTCGACCAAAAAAGAATGATTCTTTGAGCAATGAATGATTCAATCAGCCTATTTTATCTGTATGAATGATTCAATCAGTGACTCACAACAGGTTTGCGCATGAGGTGAATCGATTCATGAGTCATTCATTTGAAATAAGAATGATTCAATCAAAAGTAGTCGATTCACATTGAATCATTGACAAGTCTGATGTAAACAAAACTCAGAGTCCGTAAACAAACGCAAGCCATGCGCAAGTCGAGACTGAGACCGGGGAGTGTCATCCCGGAATTCCCCATGTATCGGCTGCCCAGCGGCTGGTATTAGTGACGACGTCACTGGTGCTCTGGTCCAGTCGTGGCCAGTCCCGTCGCCGCAGCTGCGCTTTCGAGCGTTTTTGCGGACTTTTGACGGGTGTTGAAAAGAGCGGCAATTTGAAGTCGTCGCCGTTAGATAAGTAAGTTATGTTGCAAGTCTATATTTCGATTTTTGGTATTAGCATATCTTGAACATTAAGCCAAAACAATGCCATTTGCAACATTTCCAGGTACCCCGTATGGCCGTCTCACCCCTCAGCCAGACCAGAGCAGCGTATGTCCGTCTCGCCCCTCAGCGAGACCGGGGAAGCATACGGCCGTCTCGCCCCTCAGCCGGGCCGGGGCAGCGTATGTCCGTCTCGCCCCTCAGCCAGACCAGGGCAGCGTATGGCCGTCTCCTCCCTCAGCCGGACCGGTGCAGCGTATGGCCGTCTCACCCCTCAGTCGGACCGGGGCAGCGAACGGCCGTCTCGCCCGTCGGCCGGACCGGGGCAGCATACGGCCATCTCACCCCTCAGCAGGACCAGGGCAGCGTACGGCCGTCTCGCCCCTCAGCCGGACCGGTGCAGCATATGGCCGTCTCGCCCCTCAGCCGGACCGGTGCAGCATATGGCCGTCTCGCCCCTCAGCCAGACCGGGGCAGCGTGTGGCCGTCTCGCCCCTCAGCCGGACCGGTGCAGCGTATAGCCGTTTCATCCCACAGGCAGACCGGGGCAGAGTATAGCCGTATCACCCCTTAGCCAGACAGGGGCAGCGTATAGCCGTTTCACCCTTCAGCCAGACCGGGGCAGCGTATGGCCGTCTCACCCCTCAGTCAGACCGGTTCAGCGTATGGCCGTCTCGCCCCTCAGCCAGACCGGGGCAGCGTATGGCCGTCTCACCCCTCAGTCAGACCGGTGCAGTGTATGGCCGTCTCGCCAGACGCCCATCACACAGACCGAAGCAGCGTATGGCCGTCTCCCCCTCACAAGGGCGGATACAGGGGGCGGGGCCGGCCCCTCTGGCTAGTGATGGCGCCCTTCTGGCCAGTAACGGCGCCCTCTGGACAGTGACGGCGCCCCTCTGACCAGTGACGGCGCCCCTCTGGCCAGTGACGGCGCCCCTCTGGCCAGTGGAGGTGCCCCTCCGGTCAGTGACGGCGCCCCTCTGGCTAGTGTCGGCGCCCTTCCTGCTAATGACGGCGCCCCTCCGGCCAGTGCCGGCGCCCCTCTGGCCAGTGACGGCGCCCCTCTGGCTAGTGTCGGCGCCTCTCCTGCTAATGACGGCGCCCTCTGGCCCGTGACGGCGCCCCTCCTGCTAATGACGGTGCCCCTCCGACCAGTGACTGCGCCCCTCCAGTCAATAACGGTGCCCCTCCGTGTAATGACGGCGCCCATCTGGCCAGTGACGGCGCCCCTCCGGCTAATGACGGTGCCCCTCTGGCCAGTGACAGCGCCCCTTCGACTAGTGACGGTGCCCATATGGCCATCGATGGCACTTCTCCGGCCAGTGGCGGCACTCTTGCGGCCAGTGACGGCACCTCTGTGGCCAGTGACGACGCCCCTTCGTCCAGTGACGGCGCCCTTCCGACTAGTGACGGCGCCTCACCGGCAAATAACGGCGCCCCTCCGCCCAGTGACTGCGCCCCTCCAGCCAATGACGGCGCCCCTCCGGCCAGTGACGGCACCCTTCCGGCCAGTGACGGCGCCCCTCCGGCCAGTGACGGCCGGATCTGCGCCCTCTCAGGCCTCGACAATCGCCCTCTCAGACCAGCCTGGGTCCGCCCAGGCATGGCAAGTGTTCCGTCCGGCCTATACATATCTGAAGGGGCCTTAAGCCATCTAAGGGTCCCTCATGCCAAACGAGGGCCGACAGGGGACCCGCTCAAGCCGGCCGAGTTCTCCTTCAGGCCGGTAGAGGTCCTCTCAAGCCGACCGAGGACCGCTCAGGTTTACTGTGGTCCCATCAGGCTGACCAAGTTCCCCTTGGGGGCGCCCGAGGATCCCCTAAACCCGACCGTAGGCCCCTCATGCCAACCAAAGGCCCCTCAGACCGAACGTAAGGGCCCACAGGCTGACAAAGGGCCGATTTAATGGCCCTGAAGCGTGCGCAGAAATGCCCCTTTAGGAATTTCTGCGCACGCCACTGAGTGTCACTCATGGAAGACAAGAAGAACAATAGTTTCAGTGATGCTACTCCCTCAATTGAGGTAGAATGAGTATATCACTCCGGACGAGCCAGGAGCTGCCCGAAATGACTTTTCCCGCTAAAAAAAAAGTTGTATGCCGACTGCCGAGACGGGGAAGCTCCCTGGACTTACGGTCTAATCCTATTCCTCGTGCCGTCAGCTAAAGTTGAGCGCATATTTTTATTTTGGCTTCAAAATCTTACGTTTGAATGTGTTTTTCTGGTGGTGGCGCTCTTCGCTAAGCCGAGCTGTTTGCAATGGACCATATCCGATCGCGCAATATTTGCTCAAAGGTGGAATTTGAAGTCGAAAGCTGTAAGTGGTCGCAAACCCTTCGGCGCGGTCCTCCCCGCGCACTGACTTCATCTGACTCAGGCCACTGCCACCGACGCAGGTCATCCCAGTCAAGGGTTTCCCTGCAAAGACGTCGCTACGATACAATTTGGACGAGAGGCGTCTCTTCGTCCTGATTGTCTACCACCTTCCAATCAGGACGCCCGCTTTGACCAGGTCTAAGTAGAAAACAGAAAGCATCGGTAGGGTATTCATGGTGGCTGACAGTGATGCTGACAGTGATATAATAAAATGTGTTTGACAAAGGGTGCTTGGTCACTAGCCGGAGGGGCGCCGTCACTGGCCGGAGAGGGACCATCACTGCCCGGAGGGGGCCGCCATCACTGGCCGCAAGAGTGCCGTCACTGGCCGGAGGAGTGCCATCACTGGCCATATGAGTGCCGTCACTAGCTGAAGGGGCGCTGTCACTGGCCAGAGGGGCGCCGTCATTAGCCGGAGGGGGCCTCTGCTGTCAATCTAGCAGTGGCGTCGCCCACAACATTTTGAGTGGGGGCAGCCAGAGGTTTTTGGTGGGCTAGCCACATAGGGTTAATGTTAAAATCCTACGAACTGGGGGGGGGGGGGGGGGGGGCGACCCCGGCGGAGCGATCCTGGCTGGGCCCGGCTTCCAGGCCCCCTGTTGGCGACGCCCCAGGTTAAAAATTACTTGGGTATAAAGGTCCGAACTATTGAAGCGGGAGCTGCCTCGAAAGCCGGAAGAAGGCCTTGGGATAATAAATGTCTTTAAAAACTGAGGCACCTTTGACTTCTGAGCCAGGAAGCCTCTTACGTCGATCGTGCTAAGAAGTGGAGAAACATACCGGAGAGAGGAGTCAATATATTTGTGTCGGGCCAGAGACAGCGTGCAATTTCGACAGACCGGGGAGAGGGTCGGGGTGGATTTTCGGCAGGCCGAAAAGGGGACAGGCAGGGTGGATTTAGGTAAACTAAGGGGAGGGATGAGATGATTTCGACTGGCCGGAGAGAGGGGTGGGTGGAGTTTTCAGCAGGACGGAGTTCCCGGTGCATGCTTCGCTAAAAGGGACTATCCCACCTTAACATTATATTTGAGTTGAGATAGCCATTTGTATGGCTAGGCATTGCAATTAAGTATGGTAGCAGTTAAAACAACCACAAATGATCTAATCAAAAAGATATTAGAGTTTGATTTTTGGCATCTGTAAAAAAGGCCCATGTTTATTTTCAATAGGGCCTCCAAACCGGACAGCGTTGTCTCTTTACCCAACTGGTAATGATAGTCGACTTGTTTTAAGGTCAGCCTTGGAATATTTTCGTCTTTCATTTCTCGATCCCCGGGTGGGTTCGCAATCTAAGCCAATCTAAACACCGGGTGGTTCGCTTTTCTGCGCAATAGATGTCGACAAAAAAATTGTGCATATATTTTGGCAGCACAAAGGATTTCCGTAATGAAAAAAAAACGTCACCAATCCAACTTTTCGCTTAAAACTAAAAGTTGAATATCTTCCAAGATAAACATTTGTTTTCGGAAGAAAAAAAGTCCACGAACATGTTCGGCTGACCTCGCCTGACATGAAGACATACAATTAAGTGTGGTTCGACAACTTGCACAAAGGTGGGACAGTCCATTTAAATAACCGAAGGTTGGTTTCCACATGGATAACACTATTCTTTAGAATTGTGTTTTCATTGTGAAACAAACCTGAGCTGTTCGATTGGAGGGGGTTTTCTTAAGATGTTGGTAAAACACATACCAGAGTTAGGTAGATTTTCGGCGGGGTCAGAGAGGGACAGAGATAGAGGTGGGGGGATTCGTCAGGCTAAAGAGAAGGGGGGGTATATTTCAGCAGGCCAGGAGAGAGGAGAGAGGAGAGAGCGAGAGCGAGCGAGAGCGAGAGAGCGAGAGAGCGAGAGAGCGAGAGAGCGAGAGCGAGAGAGCGAGAGCGAGAGAGCGAGAGAGCGAGAGAGCGAGAGAGCCGAGAGAGCGAGAGAGCGAGAGAGCGAGAGAGCGAGAGAGCGAGAGAAGCGAGAGAGCGAGAGAGCGAGAGCGAGAGGCGAGAGAGCAGAGAGAGCGAGAGAGCGAGAGAGCGAGAGAGCGAGAGAGCGAGAGAGCGAGAGAGCGAGAGAGCGAGAGAGCGAGAGAGCGAGAGAGCGAGAGAGCGAGAGAGCGAGAGAGCGAGAGAGCGAATGGAGAGCGAGAGAGCGATAGAGAGCGAGAGAGCGAGAGAGCGAGAGAGCGAGAGAGCAGAAGAGAGCGAGAGAGCGAGAGAGCGAGAGAGCGAGAGAGCGAGAGAGCGAGAGAGCGAGAGAGCGAGAGAGCAGAGCGAGAGAGCGAAGAGAGCGAGAGAGCGAGGAGAGCGAGAGAGCGAGAGAGCAGACAGAGAGCGAGAGAGCGAGAGAGCGAGAGAGCGAGAGAGCGAGAGAGCGAGAGGAGCGAGAGAGCGAGAGAGCGAGAGAGCGAGAGAGCGAGAGAGCGAGAGAGCGAGAGAGCGACGAGAGCGAGAGAGCAGAGAGAGCGAGGAGAGGCGAGAGAGCGAGAGAGCGAGAGAGCGACGAGAGAGCGAGAGAGCGAGAGAGCGAGAGAGCGAGAGAGCGAGAGAGCCGAGAGAGCGAGAGAGCGAGAGAGCGAGAGAGCGAGAGAGCGAGAGAGCGAGAGAGCGAGAGAGCGATGATGAGCGAAGAGAGCGAGAGAGCGAGAGAGCGAGAGAGCGAGAGAGCGAGAGAGCGAGAGAGCGAGAGAGCGAGAGAGCGAGAGAGCGAGAGAGCGAGAGAGCGAGAGAGCGAGAGAGCGAGAGAGCGAGAGAGCGAAGAGAGCGAGAGAGCGAGAAGAGCGAGAGAGCGAGAGAGCGAGAGAGCGAGAGAGCGAGAAGAGCGAGGAGAGCGAGAGAGCGAGAGAGCGAGAGAGCGACGAGAGCGAGAGAGCGAGAGAGCGAGAGAGCGAGAGAGCGAGAGAGCGAGGAGAGCGAGAGAGCGAGAGAGCGAGAGGAGCGGAGGAGAGCGAGAGAGCGAGAGAGCGAGAGAGCGAGAGAGCGAGAGAGCGAGAGAGCGAGAGAGCGAGAGAGCGAGAGAGCG
>JAXIVJ010001347.1:140000-141551 GCA_036785665.1 Chirona hameri | reverse complement strand
GCTGTCTGGCTGTCTGGCTGTCTGGCTGTCTGGCTTCTGCTGTCTGGCTGTCTGGCTGTCTGGCTGTCTGGCTGTCTGGCTGTCTGGCTGTCTGGCTGTCTGGCTGTCTGGCTGTCTGGCTGTCTGGCTGTCTGGCTGTCTGGCTGTCTGCTGTCTGGCTGTCTGGCTGTCTGGCTGTCTGGCTGTCTGGCTGTCTGGCTGTCTGGCTGTCTGGCTGTCTGGCTGTCTGGCTGTCTGGCTGTCTGGCTGTCTGGCTGTCTGGCTGGCTGGCTGGCTGGCTGGCTGCTGCTGGCTGGCTGGCTGGCTGGCTGGCTGGCTGGCTGGCTGGCTGGCTGGCTGGCTGGCTGGCTGGCTGGCTGGCTGGCTGGCTGGCTGGCTGGCTGGCTGGCTGGCTGGCTGGCTGGCTGGCTGGCTGGCTGGCTGGCTGGCTGGCTGGCTGGCTGGCTGGCTGGCTGGCTGGCTGGCTGGCTGGCTGGCTGGCTGGCTGGCTGGCTGGCTGGCTGGCTGGCTGGCTGGCTGGCTGGCTGGCTGGCTGGCTGGCTGGCTGGCTGGCTGGCTGGCTGGCTGGCTGGCTGGCTGGCTGGCTGGCTGGCTGTCTGGCTGTCTGGCTGTCTGGCTGTCTGGCTGTCTGGCTGTCTGGCTGTCTGGCTGTCTGGCTGTCTGGCTGTCTGGCTGTCTGGCTGTCTGGCTGTCTGGCTGTCTGGCTGTCTGGCTGTCTGGCTGTCTGGCTGTCTGGCTGTCTGGCTGTCTGGCTGTCTGGCTATCTGATAGACATAGACATAGACATAGACATAGACATAGACATAGACATAGACATAGACATAGACATAGACATAGACATAGACATAGACATAGACATAGACATAGACATAGACATAGACATAGACATAGACATAGACATAGACATAGACATAGACATAGACATAGACATAGACATAGACATAGACATAGACATAGACATAGACATAGACATAGACATAGACATAGACATAGACATAGACATAGACATAGACATAGACATAGACATAGACATAGACATAGACATAGACATAGACATAGACATAGACATAGACATAGACATAGACATAGACATAGACATAGACATAGACATAGACATAGACATAGACATAGACATAGACATAGACATAGACATAGACATAGACATAGACATAGACATAGACATAGACATAGACATAGACATAGACATAGACATAGACATAGACATAGACATAGACATAGACATAGACATAGACATAGACATAGACATAGACATAGACATAGACATAGACATAGACATAGACATAGACATAGACATAGACATAGACATAGACATAGACATAGACATAGACATAGACATAGACATAGACATAGACATAGACATAGACATAGACATAGACATAGACATAGACATAGACATAGACATAGACATAGACATAGACATAGACATAGACATAGACATAGACATAGACATAGACATAGACATAGACATAGACATAGACATAGACATAGACATAGACATAGACATAGACATAGACATAGACATAGACATAG